>QLTV01000776.1:58982-91722 GCA_003457575.1 Thermophis baileyi | reverse complement strand
GCATGTGCGCACAACACCCCCCAACCCTGCCCCCCCGCGCATGTGTGCAGGCCTCACTGAAGCCTCCGGACTTCTGGTAGGCCCGTTGGGCTGTTTTTCGCTCTCCCCAGGGTTCAGGAAGGCCTCCTGAAGCCTGGGGACGGCGAAAAATGGCCCCACCGGAAGTTCACTTGTGGGCTCACCCCCAGCCTCCTTTTCGCTGTTAGAGGTCTTCAGGAACTTCTTCGGCTTTGGATAGTTGCAGCCAGGCTCTCACACCTCGGCCCATTTCTTCTGCAGCCGGCAAGGCTTTCCTGAAGGCCTCTGCAGCCGATAACAGAGCTCCGGATCGATCCGGAGTTCTGTTATCGGCTAGAGAGGCCTTCAGGAAAGGCCTTTAGGAAAGGCCTCTGCAGCTGATAACAGAGCTCCAGATAGATCCGGAGCTCTGTTATCGGCTACAGAGGCCTTCAGGAAAGCCTTGCCGGGCAGAAGAAANAGAGCTCCACATCGATCCGGAGCTCTGCTATCAGCTGCACAGGCCTTTCCTGAAGCCCTCTCTAGCCGATAACAGAGCTCCGGATCGATCCGGAGTTCTGTTATCGGCTAGAGAGGCCTTCAGGAAAGGCCTTTAGGAAAGGCCTCTGCAGCTGATAACAGAGCTCCAGATAGATCCGGAGCTCTGTTATCGGCTACAGAGGCCTTCAGGAAAGCCTTGCCGGCTGCAGAAGAAATGGGCTGTGGTGTAGGAGGCCTGGTTGCAACTATCTGAAGGTAAGTAGTAGGGCAGCTCCACTTCTGTTTCATTTCCGAACTTCTGATTGGCCCGTTGGGCCATTTTTCGCCATCCCCAGGTTTCAGGAGTCTTTCCTGAACCCTGGGGAGAGCGAAAAACAGCCTAATGGGCCTACCGGAAGTCCAGAGGCTTCAGTGAGGCCTGTGTGCATGCGCGCGGGGGGGGTGCAGCATGAGGGTTGTGCGCATGCATGGGGGGAGAGCATTGCATTATGGGTGTGGGCACCCGAGCCAAAAAAGCCATCACTGCTATAGATCAGGGGTGTCAAACTCTATTCCATTGAGGGCCGCATCAGGGTTGTGTTTGGGGGGCTGGGGTGGGTGTGGCCAGGGTGAGCATGGCCAGCTCAACATCACTTGTGTCGGGGGCACCTGTGGTGGCCCGAGCGCTCTTCTAGTGAAAACGGGCTCCCGAGCTCCATTTTCACCTGCAACGGCCTCCTGCAACCCTCTTCCAGCGAAAACAGAGCTTGGGAGGCCCACCCACAGCTCTCGCAAGCTCCGTTTTAGTTGGCAGCGGCACAGCGTGCTGGTCCTTCACTGTTTCCAGGGCGGCCCCATGGGCCAGATCTAAGCACCCCATGGGCCAGATCCGGCCCCTGGGCCTTGAGTTTGACACCCCTGCTATAGATGTATCACCAAAACTTTTCATAGAGTACCCCACAACAATCAAATGGATGCATAACTTGCCCCCCAAATGTTACTTGGAAGGTCCTAATCCATGACTCCTCTTCACCATGGATGTACCATAAGATTCGGTTCTGAGCCTTCTACTTTTCAAGATTGTAATCAGTGATTTGGGTGAAAAGATGGAGGAAATGCTTGTCTGCAGATGACAAAAAATTGAATGGGATAACTGGCCACCTGGAACTCATACTTCATCTCTGGAATGACACAGGGAGGATTTGTTAGAAGGGTTTAACACCTGAAAGGATGTTGCTCAGAAGGTTACTGAAGAAGGCTTCAGTGAAACTGTTCAAGGGGATGCTGGACAGTCTGGGATGCTTTAATCTGAAGTGCTACTTGAATAGCACGGTGGACCCGAAGGCACAAACGGCCCTTCCAATTCTGATTTTATCGGGGAGGGGGACGACGACAACAATCTGAAATAGACATGTCTCTGCTACCTATCAGAAGGACTGAAAAGCTACTAGCCTAGAGAGTGTTTTCCTCTTTTCAAAATGAAGAACGGTTTTTCCAAGCCCCTTTTTGATATACATTTCCACTGACAAGGAATGCAACCGATCGAGAAAATTTAACCCTCCAGGACTTTCTTCGCGTAAAATGCAAAGGTCAGAAGACGGTACGCTCTTCTCCTGGTGCGGGTTAGGAACGGGAACTCTCCCGGCCACTCCTAGCCCGCTGAGGGTGGAGTCAGGCAGACCCGCTACTTTCCCCCACCCCGTCGCTTGGCCCATGCAACGGAGGGGGCGCGGCCTCATCGGGCGGGGGTGGAGTCTCAGACAGTCGCGGGGTCCCTGCTAGGCAAGTCCGCTTCGTTGGCAAGGAGCTCGGCTGGAGCTAGGAGCGGCGCACCGCAGGCGGGAGAGGCCGTTAAGGTACGCCGGCCCTGTTGACCAGTCCTGTCCGATCACCTAACTGCTCGGCGCGAAGATGCTCCGCTGCTTTGCTTCTTGCCCGCAAGCTCCCTCCCCTCTCCTAGCTTAACGCCGCTTCTTCCGAGGCTTCTCCAAATTCCGCGCCTCCGCTGCCTTTGCCTTTCTTCCCCTCCCGCTCGAGTCTGAGAAATGACTCCGCGGACTGAGGGTCCCAAAGCGGCTCTTGAAAGGTAAGCGGGGACTCCTCCTCCCGCTGGTTCCCCTGGCTCGCTTGTGCCTCTGCTCCTTTGATCCCGGCCGCCTTTCCCTTGACTCGTCGTCCCCGCTCTCGCCTCAGATCGGCCTCGATGGCCTCGAGTGGCTTTTGAGAAAGCGAGCTAGCGAGTCCCTTCAAACTCCAGAGAAAACCTGTCCGCTTGCCTAAATCCTGTCCAAACTCCTTCGCTGTGTTATGTTTTTAATTTAATGTAAGCACGTTGCTGCTATTCCCCGCTGCCATCCCCTGAGCTGGAAAAAGAGCCGAAAAGGACAGACACCATCTGTACATCTCTCACCCCCCCCCCTTTGATTCCCCCCCCAATGCCTGTTTTTAGGCTGGAGAAAGGCGGGGCGGCGGCGTAGTGTGGTCATCTACAGCTGTTTGCCATTAGAGTGAGGCGCGCTCTCGCTGCGAACGGGAACGCTGGTGTTGAAAGTTGTTTTCCCCTCTCTCTCCTCTCCTTTTCTCTTTCTTTTCCCCCACTCTTTTGATCCTCTGCCTGCCAGGCTGTTGTTGATAACTTATTGCATTGGGATGTCCCAGAGTGGAGAGAAATATTGGATTTCTTGGAGTTGGCTGCCCACAAGTGGTGGGGCAGGAAGACCATTATGAACTCTGGAGGTGGAAGCTCAGCAGCTGAAGGAAAGAGTGCAAAATAAGGAGGGAGTGGAGCAACAGGCCAGGTTCCTGTTAACCTTGCTCAGGGCAGTGAAGGAGGGGGTGCCTGCTGGGTCCCCCCCCCAAAAGTCAGCTGGGCAGTAGGAGTCACTTGGAAAGACTGTGGCTTTTGGTTCTCAGTTAATTTTGGGTAGCTGTCTTGAAGGCAAGCCGGACAGCCATATGCCCCATCCAGTGTGTGACAACCATGATATTAAAGATCTCCCTTTGTCCTGAAGCTGGCAAAGCTGGCCAAGGATGGCTTCCTTTTCTAGAGCAGTGATGTCTTGAGCCAGAGCTCTAAAGCTTAGCTAAGTGTGAGGCCCCCACAAGGACTAGTCCATTAGCCAGACGGCTACAGTTCTGCAATCCTTTCAGATGTTAATCATGAAAAGCATCCTGGTTTGCCTTTAAATATGATTTTTTTAAAAAATGTAAACAACAGCAGCACCCATACTGTGTAATAGAGCTATGTTTCACCCTTTAGTGTAAATTTCTCTAGCAATATGTTTTCATTAACCAGAACACCAATATTTGGTTTGAGTTCAATAACAACATAAAACCTTTGAACCTAATCACCTGAAACTTACTAGGATTTATACTCACAGCAGATAAAATTGTGTTGCAAATTATTTCCAATTCTGCCAAGAAATAAAAAATATTAGCAGTTTACTTTATGGGACCAGAAGGATACTTTTTTCAATATGATATGTACCACCCTATCATTAAAAGCTGTAATTTCTTCAAATTTTAGCTTAATTTCAGATTACTCTTAATGGAAAGTAGGCTAAACTTTATTAAAAACTTGTCACATTGAAGAACAATAATTGCCATTTGGTGTTTTCTAATTATAATTAAGGGGGACATTTGGGATTTAGAATTGTAAGGAACAACCAACCTCCTGTCCACAACCTCCTAAGCGTGTGACAGGTATAAAGCAGACAGTCTGAGCCAGAAACTGGGACTTGGCCTCTTAGAAATGTGTGAAAGCAAATAAGAGGGCCAGGAAAGGGATGGGACAATCTGGGCTGTGTGGAGGTCCCCTTCAGGTGCAACTCCTGGGAGACAGGTGTGTGAGAGCTCTAAAAAAAATGACTTAAAAAGGTAGCATTTTCATCTTGGCCCCAGAGAACCAATTGGCAAAGACCACACCATGACCACGCTGTCACACATCCCCAGGCTGGCCTCGGGTTCCGCCCTCCTATGTGTTGGGAGGATGTTCCCCTTCTGGCCACAATTCTTGCTTCCCTAAAGTGATCAGTCTCTTCTAATGGCCCTGATTGATATTGGCCTCCTATTTTCTACCTGGGGTGGGGAACCAAGCTGGGGAGAGAGTTTAAAGATACCAAGTGGGGGGACAAATGGGATTCCTGCTCTCCTCACTATAGGTCTTCCCTATTAGAATTAAGCTGACAGGTTCTGGCTATGCCTATGACAGTGTCTTGATGCAGATCTAGAAATACAGACACTCATTGGCCTGCCCTGCCCAGGTGTGGTGGATCCACACACTTCCACAGGATTGGGTAGTTTGCCCTGATCTGGTCACCCTTCTCTTAACTGAAGGAGTGAAGCACAACCACACCAAATAACCGGGGAGGCTGCAAGTAGCTGTGAGTTTGAGATCCTCCTATTGGTATTTCTTATCTCTGAAATAATAAAAAATACTTGTAACTCGGGTTTTAGATTTTGGCAGTGGTTTGCTCTCCAACCTTGTTTCAATTTAGTTTCTGAATGTTTCATTACCAGACTAGGTAACATCATGGAGCAACTCCAAATGAACAACTAATCACACAACCAACTGACCAGACTGACACACAAGACATTTATAAGCTAAGGAAAATAGGACAAGAAAATCCTGCTGATCATGTTACCTAGTCTGGTAACAAAACATTCAGAAACTAAATTGAAACATGCTTGGAGAGCAAACCAATTTCTTACCTCTATTTGTCATAAATGTTCTGGAGCAGAGAGTCTCAGAATCTCTTTCTATGCAAGAGAATTTCCTTTCTAATCTATAGTGTAATCCCACTGAGGTCTTCCATTCCTGGGTTTATATTAATTTCATGAAAACATTTGCCATCTGAATAAGTAGTTGTTTATTTTGTAGAGACCACTCAAAAGGGTAGGGCCTGCTGAGTGTCTAAGCACAAGGTGGAGTGGAGTGTTGTCTCACTCCCTGATGTGATGCTTGGTATTTTGAAGTGATCTCTGTGATCATCTCCATACTGAGATTTATCTGTAGGGAGAGTTAAAAAACTAGATATAGTAGTTGCAATCATGAATGAAGTTGTACCCCTTTTTTCATGGATCATGCATAAGAAAAAGATGAGATTTTGGTTGCATTGCCATGACCACCATCTTGACCCTCTGCTCAATAGACCATGCCACTCGTGAGTGTAGTTAGAAACCACTAGAGATCAACCAGTGCTTTATCCAACAGACCAAAAAGAAAAATCATTCAGTAAGTGTCTGAGTAAGGAGTTACAAAAATTCCGTGAACCAAAGGGAAGAGTACAGTGCTAGTATCCCTCTGCTCCCTGTGCTTTCAATACATGTCATGTGCATTTGGTCATTTTCAGGAAAACTGAGTCATATGTATAAAAGGAAAACTGCCTATCAGGATTGCAATTTTCCTATACATAATTTCCCACTGGAAATTGTGGGGATGGCAGGACAGGTAGTTTTGCAGGCAGGTGCTCTTCCCAACAATTGCAAGCACATTTTCATTCAGTGTTGCTGGGAGTAATCAGTTGCCTAAAGGCAGAAAGAAAGTCTGATTGTGCATGCTGCACAGTTTTGTTTTGTTTTGTTTTGCAAGGATTGTGAAATTATCTAGAAGAATTAAGATTATGTTGCTGATAAAAGTTCCCTGTGAAATCCACCAGGGAGCTCCAAATTCAAATTACAACTCAAGGGAAGGCAGGAGTTGTTGTGAATGGAAAAATGGCCCCATCCCAAGCCCACAAGGCTCCACCATCACAAATTGCTAAATTGAAGAATTGCTATGTGAGCTGTACTGTGTCAGAGCTGGAAGAATGTTGGCTTGCTTGCCCAAGGAGGACAATGTTGTAGGAATAGAGCAGGGCCATGCTGATGCCAGATTAGGGCAACTGCTCCATATTGAGGGGTCCTTGGTAAAGGGTGTGAGATTTTGTAACACTGCGGTTTTCCCTAAGTGCAGCTTACAGAGTAAATAAAAAAATTATCCATTCAGGGATAATTGTCACACTGAGGCTAAACCTTTCTCCTCTCCTTGTAAATTGTGTTTGTGGAACAAGGTTACTTTTCTTCTTCAGGATTTCATGTTCTTGAAATCTTTGAAAAGAAAACTGGCTGTGCCTGAATTTCACTCTCTCCTCTTAAACCCACAGCATCTGATGTTATAATATATTAAATTTATCAGGTGATTAACAAACAATTATGTGGCTTCATGTGGCTATAAGATTGTAATTGGACCCTACAGTAGTATATTTATGGTAGCAGGAATTTCAGTTATAGATATTCAATCTTTCCCCAAAGAGTATAATACAGAAAGAAAACAAAAGGCTCTTGGATTCTCAAGCAATTTTCAACTTATGTGTTTGCAGAGTATTTGACAAGATGATAATAACAAATTCGCAGGGCAGGAAGCTTCTCTTCCCCAATAAGTTTCCTAGGAAGGAGATGGTGGGACCTCAGAATGACATTTGTTCATCTCTGGTAATAACATAGGTCTTGTCCCATTTGAAAGGTAGCCAAAAAGTACCTTAGGGCTGGGGGAGGAGAAGTAGAAAGCTTTCAACCTACTGCTTAGAGGATAGTGAATATCTCACCAACAGAACAGAAGGGAAGAAAAGTAACTCAAGGCTGTGTTTGGGAAGGATACAAACAAGATACAGGGGAATTGATCACGCTCCACTCCAGCGGGGTATTATAATAATCAGAGGTCATAACACCACAAATGACTTCAGGCAACAGCAATTGACCCTTCAAATAACCTTGTGTAATGCACTTTTATTCCATTTCTGCTCAGTATTCAATTCTCTTCTGACATGCTTGCTTGGTCTAAGCCCCAACTTTCCAAATTTTGCTGCTATTATTCTCCAGGATGTCACACCTCTTTCTCCTAAAACCACAAAGGAAAAAACTCAATTCTTCAGGTAATGCACAATCTCCATCTGCGGAGCTCCCTCCCCAAACCTCCCTATGAACAAAACATTGCTGCAGGACATCCTGCAGTTCCAAAGTTGTTGGCTGAAGGGCCTCATTGTATAAATGGGCTCTGAGAGTTCAGCAAGATCAAACAATTCACTCTTTCAAGCCAGATGGAGTCACTTATTAAAATCCAATACCCTCCCTCCTTTTGCCCTTTCCCCACTGTGGGAAGAAGTTGGGGTATGGCCAGCATAATTTAACCTTTGCTAAATTTAAATTAGCACTTAATCTCACACATCCACTTTAGTAACTTGAAGCATAGAGAAAGAACCTTAATGAAAAGTGCCATGTTCTCCACAACACCTTCAGTGTCAATCACCATTATGTAGTTACTTCTTAGTCTTGCAATACATTGGTGCAGTGCTTCTGGCAAAAAATGGGAATTCTTTTACACATTCTTTCAGTTATTGCTCTGAGCTTTAATTATTTAATTGTGGCTGATCAATTAATGCTTGAATTTCAGATGATGTGGATCTTCAGTAAGTTGTTCCTTTCATGCCCAGCTATATAGTACAGATTGTCTGTCTTCCCGAATGGCCTCTTACATTGGCAAGTCACAGAGTCAACAGTCCTTAGAAATCACGAGCAGCTTGATTTGTAACTGACTTTTTTTGGGGGGGAGCTATGAGCAGCAGAGCTAAATGTAATTAACAATTGTGTTTGTGGTTTTTTAAAAGCATAAGTGGCAGGTGTGGGTACCCAATGTGAATGGAAACCTAGAAGAGTAAAGAAAAAAATCTTTAACTGTGTTGCCCTTGCAATTCCAATCTAGAGCAAATCCTTGGGTTTGCTGTTGTTTTTTTTTAATTACAAAAATTATCAGTTGTCTGAACGACATTGTACCTAGTTTGGCTCTGAGGAACAGAGTCTATGCACTCTTTCTGAGATTCATTACTGCATGTATCAACACCAGCCTAGCAAGAAGCCGCTCTCTTCTGCCTTGGCATAGTGTTCTGAACATCTAACCATCCTAACCACAAGCCAGAAAATCATTGGCATCCAGCACTGGCCTGAAGCCTGTAAGGAAAGACTGACTTTCTGGAAGACAGCAGAGACTTGAACTGTAAAGCTCTTTTTTTCTGCTTCTTATATCCCACTGAACTGCAATATAGCATTTATACAATGTTTTATTTAGAAAAAAAAATCTGCCATCTACCTTAACAGATCAGTACTGATAGGATATACTGAACTTCTATATATCTGATTTTTCATCCTCATTTTTTTCCCCTCCACTCCTATTCATTTTCCTGAACATAACAGATCTGTGAGCATTTTCTTTTTTTAACCACAGAATTCTGGATCTCCAGAAATCCTAGGCTGCAAGTTCTTTTCTAATAGCAAAGAAGCATTATTAATATATTAGTATTTTGTTAGTTTTAAAAATAAAAAAACTGCTCATATTGATTAGCATTGTTCAGTAAATTAGCTAAGGCAGATTAATTCGTAAAATGAGAGAGAGGGAGAAAGAGAGAGAGAAGTCCTCACTTTCTCAGAATTTGGGCTCACACACAGCATGGAGATGATGAGAAGACAACAAGAACTGTGTATGCAGGTACAGAGGGATACATCTGTATTAGTGGGGCTCTTTCTGTTTTGAAAGCAAAAGGTTAACAATTAGGCAGAGGTGAGATGGACAGTTTCTCTATGTTCCAGGGTCCTACGGTATTTTCTGTTTCCCCTGCCAATGTGTACATCTCATGTTAAGGACTACACCTCTCCAGTCCTGCTGGGCCAGACTGGAGTGTGTTTATGCCCAGAGACAAGCTATGAAAGTTGACCTATATTGTCGTGGTGTTTGTTGAGGGATAAAACTGACTTTCAGGCTCTCCCCCATTTGCTCATATATATTATATGTACCGTATGTATCTATAAGTAGAGGAGCAGGGAAGCTTCAGTTTAATGTTCTCTGTTGATGCTGAGGGCTCCATTGGAAGACTATACCTGGGTGTGTTTTAGCAAGGGCTCTTTAGCTCTTGAGAATAATCCTGTTTCATTAAGAATATTAAGTGGCTTGTTTTCTATCTCCAGCACTTAGCTTCAGACTAGCATTCCCAGCCTAAGAACCAGATAGCCTTAGCAAATCTTTTTGAAATAATTGAAATCTCAGTATATGAAAGAGGGGGGGGCTTATGCCATGATCTGAAAGGATAGGAGAAGGCTGATTGAGAAGGGCAGACTTTCAAGGGAAACCCACCTAACTGCTGGGCTTCCAGACTTCGTAGACAAGACCTAATTTAATCCATTTGTATGAATGGCAGCTGGATAAAGCTGCTTTAAAGAGGTGAATACATCTGCATAGATTTCAAAGTGCAGAGCTGTGCAGGCCAGAATAGCAAAAAATGTGGTAGATGAACTATCATCTCTTTGTGCATGACTTGCCTTCTAAATGCTTACCCAAGCCACCCTTTCAGATTAATTTCGAGTAAAAAAAGCTTAAGCTATTGATGTTCTTTTTGATAACAGAGCTGTACTGATAAGTCTAATGAACAGATAAGTCTGTTTAAACATTTAAAGGAAATAGAGGAATTGATGCCTTTAGCATATCCATCTTGTATAATTTCCTATTTCTCTATTTAAACCAATTCACTGAAACACTTGGGAGGTATAATATTCTCATGATATGTTTATATCAACTTTTTGTCCTATCATTTGCATATTGCATATTTTTAAATAAAATTTATGTAAATATTTTAAATAGATCTTATCTTACCCATTCCCCAATAAACAAACTGCATGCAAGTAGTAACAGAGTAATTTTCCCCTTCCCCTTTACCTTTACCTCTGGAGTTGAGGTGGACCCTATGGCATATCTTCTTCTTCCAAAGTTGAGCAAGGAGAGATGGGGAAATGTTCTGAATCCCATAATGCTGTCAGCTTTCATCTGACTATTAGAAGAGTCCAAGTGAATGAAGAGGATGAGGAAGACAGAAGTAAATGCTGTTTTCTTTTTTTACCAGGAGCTCTTCTAAAACATCCTTTTGAAGTTTAGATCCTTTTTTTCAGTTTGTTTGAAGAAGTACCAATATTAGAGAAAAAGGAGATCCACCACCAAATCATGTTTGACAAGTAGTTAATGTAGACTAGTTAAGGCCAGTTTTGTTTATTTTAATTATTTCTGAGATAATTGGAATTCTAGATCTAGAATATCCAAAAGCTGAAGACCAAAACTTATAGTCTAATGAGGTGCTTTGAGTCTCTTTCATTATCGTCAATCTCTGCTTTCTTTAGATCAGCGCTAGGGACATTGGCTTGTCTTCTGTTCTGGAAAGTAATGCTGAATGGCAAGCACAATGCTCTCTCCTAATGGAATTCGTAAAGCTTGTTCTCTTTCAGAATCTTCAAAATCCAGAAATCAAAGCTAAAACCAATTATAGCAGTTTGCTCCTTTCAAATGTTCAAGGATTTTTTGTGCTGGAAAAGTGATTGCATGTATATTCAGAGAACATTTTTTGTCATATAGAAGTTTGTCTGTTTGTTGGTTTGTTTATGTATTTATTTATTTATTCAATTTTATAGCTATCCAATGACTGTGGGTCAGGGGTGGGTTCTGGATCCTTTTGCTGCTGGTTCGCTCAGGGTTGCGCCATGCGCGCGCGCCCGCAGCAATCAAAAATTAGCTTCTGCGCATGCGCAGAAGCAAAATCCAAGATGGCGGTGCCCACGGAGACACCGACAGAACCGGCTCCGTGATGTCATCGCCGAGTTACTAACGGTTCTAAAGAACCGGATAGAACCGGTAGGAACCCACCTCTGCTGTGGGTAGCTTACAATTCTAAACTTATGAAACTGTAACTCTAAACTTATGATACTGAATAGCAATAAATATATTTTGCAAGAACCCACAGACAAAACCATGGAGATATAGACTTGAATATCATTTTAGAAGCAGACTGGAAAGTAGACAAGCCAGATTGCAGCTGACTACTTCAATTCTTCCACTGCATTATACTGCTTCTTGTAACAGGAAGCCACATCTATTGCATAAAATAATGTTCTAGTCTCAGTCTCAGACATTAGCCAAATCAATCCTAGCTCAGCAAAACAACTAACATGAAGAAAGAAGTCATGCCTTTTGCATCCCTGGCCTAATAAAATGTTTGCTAATTGAATTAAGTTCAGCTACTTTTCATGGAGTCCAAGAGTGCATAGTCCCCTTGCCTTGGCTCTGAGGCATCCTGCTTGCTACTTGCTGAGGAGCTGTGCTTGGAGCCTCCATCTCAGGTCCAATCCTATGCAAACACTTTTATGCCATATGGAGGAGGAACCTGAGGAAGATAAGTTACCCGTCTGGCTCCAATTGGCCCACTGCTTCCCATCTGGCCTCTAGGTTCTGTGCCTATCTGTGAGGAGAAGGAAAGATAACAGGTATCATCACCCCTGGGGGCCCAGCATGAACCCTTCTAAGCCAGACACATAGCTGTGGCTGCTGTTAAGTGTGGTGGCAATGCTCTTCAGTGGAAACCTGTGCAATGCACAGGGAAACAGTAAAGGGGAGAGGAACACAGCACCCTGCAAGCCAATCAGTCAGCAGAGAAGGAGAAGAATCCCCTTGCCTTTCCTTCTCCTTGCTTTCCTTTCTCTGACACCCACACCAGCAAGTAACAGTCACCCTGGATTATTGTGAGAGCAGCATACATTCTTCCTGTGTTGAGGATGGGAATTAAACCTACCTTGTGAGCTGCATGAACAAGCCTTTATTCTTACTAAAAAGTATGATTTGCTGGAATCTCTGGAAATGCAGAATTACTTGCATCTCTTAAATGCAATATTGGGCACAGCTTTTTCAGGTACAAGGCTTAACCTCCACTGGATGAAGATGATGCCTACATAAGATAATTTGGTGCAGATAACAGCAAACATGGTAAGATAAAGTCCAGCCCAGCAGTCACAGTGAATATCAATGTGGTTGGGTCTGTTTCCGTGACATTTTTTCACCTCATTGGGCTGCCCCAGTTGTTGCTATTTATCCAACAGCTGCCTAGTGCTGGCCTTCCTGTGGTCTATAAGCACTTACCCTTCCTCATTCCAAAGTGATGGGTATCAGGGAACTCTGGAATTAGATCTTGCTTCTTCAGTTATTTGTCCTCCAACATCTGACAGAGCAAATACATATTTTTACATCTGACAATGTCAGCTATCACAACCATATCTTTCCCCCAAGGACTTCCAATGCTGCCAGTAGAGAGTTCTCCCATCCTGTTTCCATAACAGTGTGATGAAGTGAGCTACTCAGTGGCAAAAGAGGCCCACAAGCTGAACAGGATAAGGAATTTGGGTTTCCCTGTTCCAACAACAAATATTCTATCCTCAAAATGTGCAATTTTCTACCAAAGACAGTTCAAGCACATGTTTTTCTTCATGGGAACATTTCCTTGATACTGAGTCTCTTATATTTGAAAGGAGGGGAATTTCAAAGAGCACAGAAATCTTAACATTTGAAATGCCTAAGATGGCTTCCTGAGGGGTGACCATATACCAGTGAGAGAAATGATAAAATAGAGCTCCGTATGGGCTTTCAGATGATGCAATGGGCTGTAAGAGTAACTTTGAGGAACAGGAAGAACAGCTACAACCAGGACAATTGCCAGGTAAGAGAAATCTGAGTCCAAAGGAGGAATATAATTTGATAAAGTGTCTCAGATTTTACCTTCCCTAGTTCTCTTAATATAAAAGCAGGGAGAGGAGAGGTGCATTCAGGCTTGCAATATTCTGTTACTGTAACCTTATAATAATATTAGCATCCATAACATTGGTTTCCTGATCTGGACTATCCAAAGGCTGACATGAGCTCTTGCATTTTCTGTACTCAGTTTATAAACTTTTCCCCCTCTCTCTGTCAAGTCTGCAGCTGATTTCCCACTGATCAAGATAACAGGGGATCTCTAATGTGATGGTGGTGGGATTCCCCCCAATATTTTTTCCACACATTGCATCTCTCTCTCTCTCTCTCTCTCTCTCTCTCTCTCTCTCTCTCTCTCTCTCTCTCTCTCTTTCTCTCTCTCTCTCTCTTCTGAGGAACAACCTTCATATTATGGCACTGAGTTTTCTATTTTGGTGTTCCTTTTACATTTTAAAGAGAAATCACTAGGAAGAGGGAGAAATTTAGACTGAGGCAGCAGAAGGGGATACATTAATTTTTATTACCATGCTTCATCATACCATTTTTTTAACCTAATATTTGTGAGAATGGCAAAGGTTCTCTTTACTCTTGTTTTCAGAAAACAGTACTGTATTTACAGCCTGGGTTACACATTAATTTTCTATATGCAGATAAATATAAACAAATCTGAGATGGGCAATGTGTGGCCCCATAGCCACATGCCACTTTTGGCCTGATTTCAAAGGCCCTGTGCAAAGAAGTAATTTTAGCAAGGACAGTTTGGGTCTTTCACAAGCTTTGTGAAAACAGCTGTCAGAAAGCATGTTGTCTGGAGAGGTGGTGTGGTCTTTAGCCTATTCTGTTGGAAGGTACAGGGTTAGGGAGGCTGATGAAGGACATCAAAGTTATTCATCAAATGTTTGAAATCAGATTGCACTCTATGGTGCTTGAAATAGAAGAGTTTCAACAAACTAGAGAGCCAGTTTGATTGAGGCACCAGCAGCCAGAAAGTGGGAAACTGTAAGTTCAAGTCCTGCCTTAGCATGAAAGCCAGCTGGGTATCCTTGGGCCAGTCACTCTCTTATTAGCCCAACTCACCTCATAGAGTGGTTGTTGTGGGGAAAATTTGAGGAGGAGGGAGTGTGGGTTATCTTCCTCACCTTGAATTATTTGTAAAATAATAAATAAATAATAAATTAAGGTAAATGTGTGGTAAAGCTAAAACCTTTGCAGCTCTGAAATCTTGGCAGCATGCTATGTAATTGTTATAAAATAGCAGCTTAGGATATGGAAATCAAAGATTTCCCCACTTCTGCTTTCTTTCAAGATGGGACAATGTTAAATCTCTCCAGGAACTTTCCCATCTGCCCCAGAGATTCACGTGGCTACTTGATAGAGTCAATCTACACATTGCAAGAATATTTGTACATGTTGATGGATTAAATTTCACAAGAAACAAAGGGTTTCTACACAATAGGTGAAGATCACTGCACTTTTTTCCTTTGCTGATTAAGGAATATTTTGTCTTTTGCAACTGGGATAGAAAATGAAGGAAAAGAAAATCTCACTTCATAAAAAGTATGAAAGTACGTTGAGTATGCATGGAAAAGTGGTTTTCCTGTTGTGAGGGAGGGAGGTAGATGTATGGGCCACAAGCACGACTATCCCCATTTTGATATGGCCTTATGGAGGTCCCATTGCACTGTTGGAAAACCATCCTGGGTCATTTCCTTGAATCAGCTTTCCCCAGTCAGCTGCTCTCCTTAGGTGTTGGCCATCTGGTATCATCAGGCTTGTGGCAGCTTTATGAATTGTCTTGGGATGCTCCCAAAGAGGCAGGATACTTTTGATCTAACACATTCATCTTCCTCCTTGTATGTAATGATTCCATTTTCATTCTGAAGCATGATCAAGAGGCAGTTTGGTTACTGAGGGAGCAATTTCAGAATAGCAGCATTGTTAAACAGAGTTGTTTGGTGATGTGTTGATGGTTTTCCTTTTACATCTTGTATAAAAGACTTTTTTCCCTTCGGCAACTAGCATTTAAATGTGCAGGATCACTGAATTAGACATTTTAGAAGTTAAATTTCTAACTTGGACTTCATTGGAGAGGGAGAACTAACTGGAGTTTGGTAGCTGTGTTAAAGGGAAAGACCCATGACGTTTTTTCCTCTTTAGATTGACAATATACAGATTAAGAAAATGGAAATAACTAAAAAGAAGCAATACTTTTCTGTTGATGGTGTCATAAGAAACAAAACCTTCCAGTTGCAAGTTTATGTAGTAGTGCCTGAAGGAAAAGGAAGAACATTGGAGTAGCAAATAACCCATACATTCATAACAGAAGAATCATGTTAATCTATGGTAGCCAAAATGAGGAGTCTGGTTTTCAGCCTAACCAGTTTTATTGAAGGACATAAGCAAGGACCCAGATTGTTGGGGGCAATATGCTGACTCTGTGAACCGCTTAGAGAGGGCTGTAAAGCACTGTAAAGTGGTATATAAGTCTAAGTGCTATTGCTATTGCTATTCAGGAGCTATAGTTTACTGCATTAGACTCTTTCTGATTGTAAGGAATGTGAAGTTTAATTAAAACAGTCAGAGGAGGCACAAGTTCTCAGGGGAAGCAACTCTCCACAAGGAGAAAGCCCACTAGATAAGGATGACAAGCAGAAACAAGAGATACAGAAAATATTCTGCACTTATTATTCATAAATAATAAAGAAGAAATCAAGATAAAAATAAAAGGCTCGCTCAGGGGTCGGCAACCTGTGGCTCTGGAGCCGCATGTGGCTCTTTGGGCCCTCTGCTGTGGCTCCCTGTCCCATCACTGGCTGGTCCCGCCCCTCGCCCTCCCCTCCCTCCCCTGGCCTGAGAAGGTAAGGGCGAGGGCGGGAATGGAGAAGCAGCCGGGGCTGAGCGGGGAGGGCGTAAGCTCCATCCTGAAGTGGCAGGAAGCGAAGGCTACCTTACATGCAGATGTGGCGTGAAGGCAGGTACAGGGCTGCTTCGCTCCTGCACTAAGGCTCCGGCGACTCTCCCCCCTCCTTCTCCTCTCATGTGGGGGTGGGCATGGAAAAGTGATGACCGGAGCCTTAGTGCAGGAGCGAAGTGTCCTGTACCTGCCTTCACGTCACATTTGCGCATAAGGTAGCCTTCACTTCCTGCCGCTTCGGGCTGGAGCTTACGCCCTCCCCACTCGGACGAAGAGCTGCCGGGGGGGCGGATCCTTAGGGCAGGAAAGAAGCTGCGTCCAAAGACCCTCAAGCGGCCGGCCGCCCTCCGTGCGCGCCTTTGCTGTGCTTTGGCGCTCGCTTGAGGAGGGTCTCCCCACATGCGTGCACCCTCCTGGCCCCGCCACAGCCAGCCAGGGAGTCACAAGAGGGGGAGGAGGGTCACCCGAAGGGAAGCCTCTGCCATGGGTGGCGATCGTTCCTCAGCAGAGAGAGAGAGAGAGGGAGAAAGAGAGAGGTGGGAGAAAGAGAGATGGGAGAAAGAGAGAGAGGAGGGAGGGCGAGGGAGAGAGAGATTGGGAGAGGGAGTGAGAGAGAAAGAGAGCAATGAGAGAGGGAGGGAGAAAGAGGGAGAGAGATGAGAGGGGGGAGAAAGGGAGAAAGAGAGAGGGAAATGTGTGTGAGAGAGATACCTGTTTCCCATAGAAAAGAAAACATCGAGAACCACAAAACCTGGGTAGGCGTGGCTGGGGGGGGTCATGTGACTCGGTGGGAGTGAGTGACATCAAGTTGGCCACGCCCACCCAGGTTTTGTGGCTCCTGGTGTTTTGTTTTCTCTGGGAAACGGGTCTAAATGGCTCTTTGAGTGTTTAAGGTTGCCGACCCCTGGGCTAGCTGAATAGGAGAAATGAGGCATGAGCCTGAAGAGCAGAAGAGAAAGAGAATAGTTGGTAGGTTCTTCCTCTATAGAACAGAAACGAATACGTTCTAGCTAATTTCATTGGCTCATGAAGTGTGCTGTGTTCAGAAGCAGAGATCAAGGATATGATAGACCATCATTAGTTGTAGTTCCATTGAGGACTACATGTTGAGTCCAGTTGATCATCCAGTTATGAATCCATCTGGTGGTGATACTGTCTAACCCACATTTTTTTGTATCCTACCAAGAAGTAGGTTGTGGTTTATTCTGTCAAATGCCTTACTCAAGTTGATGTATACTATGTCCCAGTGTATACTATGTCCCAATCCAATTTTTTTTACTACCGGTTCTGTGGGCGTGGCTTGGTGGGCATGGTGTGGCTTGGTGGGCGTGGCTTAGTGGCAGGGGAAGGATACTGCAAAATCTCCATTACCACCCCACTCGAGGGGAAGGATACTGCAAAATCTCCATTCCCACCCCACTCCTGGGGGAAGGATATTGCAAAATCTCCATTCCCACCCCACTCTGGGACCAGCCGCGAAACAACTGGCCACTGTGATACAATTGTGGATAATAATTCATGCTTGGTGGGCATGGCAGGGGAAGGATACTGCAAAATCGCCATTCCCATCCCCACTCTGGGACCAGCCAGAGGTGGTATTTGACGGTTCTCCGAACTACTCAAAATTTCTGCTACTGGTTCTCCGAACTACTCAAAATTTCCACTACCAGTTCTCCAGAACCTGTCAGAACCTGCTGGATTTCACCCCTGCTATGTCCACAGCATTTTACAGGTCCACTAATTTAGTTACTTTGTCAAAAAAGGAAATAAGGTTTGTCTGGCATGATCTGTTGTTGTTTTTTAAATCCTTGCTGGCTTCTAGTATTAAGGTGATTACTTAGGAAGGAAGCTGAAGAAATTGGGGGATGAAGTATTCTTATTAATCCATAGAAGAAGAGGTGAAAAGGGAAGAATAATTCCCTTTTTAGGGAGGTGAATTTTTAGTTTGAGAGATAGTGTTGATGAGGCAGTTTTGATTTGTTATGTGGATGATGAAGGGCTGGCATTAGATGGATTGCATCTCACATAGACTGGGAATAGTGTATTGATTTGGAGGGCTTTAAACTGAATCCTGTGGGATTTGAAAATAGAAACTCAGAAATGCAACTATCAAGTAACAATATGTACATTAATGAAATAAGTGTATAAATGACTGCATACTGGTTTTAATATTTGATCCAATACAACCACCAAGAGTAGAAGCCCTCTCAAAGAAGTCTGAATTTTCAACTACTACTATGTCTTCTGGCCATGAATTCCATAGTTTCTCAATGGGGTGTTTTGAAGAAACATTTTTGCCTGCTCTGCACATCCCCTCTTCAGTCTTATTACATGGCTGTGGGTTCTGCTACTATGATTAAGAGAAAATATTTCCCACATGCCTTTTCTTCATTCTAAGCAAAAATTTACTTTTGTATTTTTTCTCCTTTACTTGTCCTTTTTCCTAAATAAAAAGTCCCAAAAGAAATCTTTCCTGATAAGGGAGTTGCTAGTCATACTGCATATTTTCTAGCTACAACAATATATTTTTATGAAGGACAGCAATCAGAACTTTGCACACCACCACAGAATATTTTCTGACTTGATCATGACTAGATCAGCTTCTATCACTGTATATTTGACATTGGATTTTTTATTTTTTGCTTCAGTGGTATCACTGAATCATTGCTTACTTTGAACCACATTTGGAATATTGTTCAGTTTTGGAGAGATAGTTCTGGAACACTTCACTGTTCCTTTCTAAGCATTGCTCATGGACAAACCTAGTACATCTATAATTATCTCTAATTCTGAAGCCATTTATGAATAGATTGAAAGAATGGAAGCTACAGAAGGATATTTAACTGCTCCACTGCTTTCCTACTGCAGATTCCACTACTGTGAAACTCCTGGAGTTCCTAGTAGATGAAGGACTACTGTTGCTACCATTGTGGAACCATATAGATTTTTAAAATTCTGTATATATTTGCTTATAGTAAAGGGGGAAAATAGATGTGATGGTAAAAAAATGTGGAAGGGTAATGCACAGGATTTCTGTATAAGTAGTCCTTGACTTACAACCATTCATTTAGCAACTGTTCAAAGTTATAACAGCATTGAAAACAGTGAGTTACAACCAGTCCTCACACTTATGACTGTTGTAGCATCTCACTGTCATGTGATCATAATTCAGGCGCTTGGCAACTGGCATGTATTTTTGATAGTTGTACCATCCTAAGGTCACATGATTGCCATTTGTGGCCTTCCCAGCTGGTTTCCAATAAGAAAAGTCAATGGGCGAAGCTGGATTCACTTAATGACCATGGGATTCACTTAACTGTGGCAAAAAAGGTAATAAAATCAGGCATGACTCTCTTAACAAGTACCTCACTTAGCAATGGAAATTCTAGTCTCAATTGTACTCATAAGTCATAAGACTAACTGTACTCACATAATTAAGTGGAGGCACAATACAACCTTACCTGACAATACTCTAGGTACCCATTTTAGAGCAAGTGCAACATCTAAGGATAATTTGGATAAGAACAAATATCTATTGGGGGAAGCAGTTTTGATTCGATTTCAAATAGCTCTGCTCTTCACAGAAGCAGTTTTTAATAATTAAAAAAGATTTATCTTCATTTATTAGTATACATTGTTACATTCTGTCCCAAATAGGGACTTTGCATGATTGAATTCTGAGCATGCTTATAAAAAATGCAAAATCAAAGAATCAGTTGCTACATTATGAGTTCTTAATATATTCTACATTCTGATGAATTGTATATTCTTCACTCCAAGACTAAACTTGGAAGATAGTGATTCTGCATACTTGTTAAAGGAACTAGTTGATGAGTATATTGATTTGGCAGATTTATTTATTTAACTTTTCTATCTTTGTTTTCTGGAGAGAGAAATCATTAAAGCATATGTTTTTAAAAGGCTGTATGATAAATAGAATGAAAGTTCATATGACTTGCTTATCTCAGAATGTCTCATGGCAGCCATGAGATCTATGGAGAGACTGAATTAAATGTCCTTCTTAATCACCCTCAAATTAAATTATTTTTCTGGATTTATATAGCAAAGATTTGAAGTTTGCCTTCCAACTTGTACTGAAAAGCATCCATTAGAAGGTATATTTTGTAGTAGTAAGGTTGTACACTTCCCTGATATAAAGTGTGGTTAGTAACTTTCATGTGTCCATGTGGTGAACAGAAGGAAAAATAAAGATATAGCGGCATCATTATAGCAATTTAACTAGAGTTAAATTGAGAGGTGGATGAATTGGATTAAAATATATAAGAAACTTGACTTAAAAATTGAAGCAAGAACCAAACTGCAATCTTTCTTTCTTTCTTTCTTTCTTTCTTTCTTTCTTTCTTTCTTTCTTTCTTTCTTTCTTTCTTTCTCTCCCTCCCTCCCATTTAAATTTCATCTTTAATTAATTAAATTAATTTAACCTTTCCCTTCTTTCAGGAAAAAAAAAGTAAATAAAATGCCGAGCATTCATTTCCTCAAACACTCTTGTGTTTGGAAAATGATAGGTTGCTATGGGGATGGTTGCATGAGAAGATTTGATTTTGAAATTAGTAGCAAATATTTTGAGAAGTCTCAAAATTTTGCCATAGCCCAGTATCAATACAGTATTGCTGAGCAAAGCTTGTAAAATTTGTATTCTAATGGGCTGTGTGAAATGAGCTGTTTCCGCAAATTCCGAGACTGTTGCATAGCAACAAACCCTACCAGCAGAGATACAGTATATTAGAGCATTCTTCCCTTAGTATGGCTAGCTTAGTAACAGGGAGGTAATATGATAGGCATTCTGTCAGGGGTGAAATGCTACCGGTTCGGACCGGTTCGGGCATACCGGTAGCGGTGGCCACCGGTGGTTCTGTTGTGGTCTGCCAGTGGCCTGGGCAGCTGGCGGCAGAGCCGGACAGTGAGGAGGCTGGTATTGTGATTCGCCAGCGGCCTGTGCAGCTGGTACCAGAGTCGGACAGCGAGGAGGCTGGAGAAGGCTCAGTGCCAAAGGCAGGGAGCATCCCCTGCGGTCACATAACCAAACTTCAGCCACTCAATGGCATTTGCTTAACAGCTACAGTGTTCACTTATCAATTGCCGCAAAAAAGTTTGTAAAATTTGAGTTGGTCACATGATTGACCCCTTTTTCGACCGTCATGATTTACAACTGTGATAGGCAGGCTCAAGTATGGTCATAAATCAAATATTACCTGTATACACCAGCAATGTTCCCTCTGACATTGGAAATCGCTGCGCAGCAGTTGGAAACTGCCGCGCGGCGATTCCCTGTCACATGCGTGGCCGCGCAACAATGTTCCCTCTGACATTGGAAATCACTGCGCGGCAGTTGGAAACTGCCGCGCGGTGATTCCCTGTCACGTGTGCGGCCGCGCAGCCGTGCAGCTTAGAGGGAACATTGGTTTTTCACTGCAAAACCTCTGTTTGGCTCCTGTTTGCAATCGTCAAGTTTCCTGCAAATTGCTCCTGGGCGTTTTGCCAACAACAGTAAGATTGTGTGGCTTATCTGCTGTTATCTAAAAGACTCTTCATCAGACTTGTGTTCTTTTTGCTTGGACTATTGCTGACTGTTAAGAAGATAATTAACAGCCGTTGCACAGAAAAGACTGGTTTATACTTTATTTGACTTTAGAATGACTTGCTAAGAGAGATAATTAGTAGCCGTTACTATTAAAACAAGGTTTGTACGGTCGCTGTTTGTGCTGTGTTCCTTTGGCAGCTGGATCAGAATAGGTTTGGAGAACCGGTAGTGACGGTTGGCTGGCCACGCCCCCGAACTGGTCCCCCGGTCGCCGCTCGCTCGCCCTGCAAGCAGATGTCCCGGGGCTGCACATGCGCTCTGGCCCTATCCCAGTCAGCCTGATGTCATGCGGGAGCACCAGCAGTCCAATGCGGTGTGCATGTGCAGCAGCCCCAGGACATCCGCTTGCCGTTTCCCGCCTTTTGGGCCTGGCGCGCTCGGCTTCCGCGGGGCCTTTGGCCGACTGCCACCCGCTTGCCTTCCCCTCCGCCTCCGCCACCACTCTCAGACTCAGCCCCATAGCAGCAGCAGCAGAAGGTAAGGCCAATGCTGGTGGGGAGGGGGGAGGAAGACCCACTGCCCTCGTCCGAGGAGCTGCTTCCGAAGGACATGGCGAGGCTCACTCGCCTTTTGGGCCTGGCGTGCTCAGCTTCCGCGGGGCCTTTGGCCGACTGCTGCCCATTTGCCTTCCCCTCCGCCTCAGGTCCCGAAGGGTAGGGTGTGCTCTGCCGCCGCTGCTGGTGCCAGTGCTGGTGCTGGTGGAGAACAGGCATCGCTGTGCCTCAGCCTCTGAGGGAGGGAGGGAAGGCACCCCCCGTTCCCACCTCAACTTTGCCAGAAGAAGCCAGGCGGGGTGGCGGGGATAACGAGACCCCGCTGAGTCTCCTAGGCAAGATCGCGATCTTGGGACAGCTCTACAGAGGAAGGCGCAAATGGGGAGGGGGGGCCCTCCTAGCCTGCCCCTTCCCCCATTGGCTTCCTCACTGCCATCTCCCTGCCTTCATCTCCTGAATAAAAAGAGGTTTGGAAAGGGGGGGGGGGCAGAAAGGAGAGGCAACCTCCGGACGCCCAGCCCGGCAGACTCCTTCACGCCCAGCCTGGCCGAAAGTTCCCTGGTTTTTTCTCCCGACCACGCTTTTTTCAGCAGCCCCCCCCCGCCTCCCGCCCCCAAAGTAGCACAAAATCAAACGGAGCCAAGCTGGGGAGAGAGAGAGACCAGCGGCGGCGGTGGCTGCGTGTGCGTTCCCCTTCTCTGCCTGGGTGTGCGCCCGGTGCCAGCTGATGAATTGGGGCGCTTCCCCCCCTTTAAGGAAAGCCTGCTGCCCGTGCTGGTGCTGCCCCCCGGAGGGAAGAGAGGCTCGGGGAGGGTCGCTCTGCCCACCCCCGCCGCCCGCCTCGCCGCTCCGCTTCGAGTAGGGGCCAAGACTCAGGCGCTGCCTTTGCCGCTGAGCCCAGCAACCTGGACTGGAGCATGGCCGCCCTGCCCGGGATCGTACCGAGGATGATGCGCCCGGCATCCAGGCAGAATTATCCCCGCACCAGATTCCCCCTGGAAGGTCCGTGGACCCCCGGGTGGGGAGAGAAGCCGAACGCCCGCCCGCCCCAGGACCCCTTTGAAAGGACACACCGTCGCTTCCCTTCCCAGGTTTCTGCCTCCGCAACCGGCCTTTCCACTCCTAAAATGCTGCTTTCACCCTCTCCCCTTCGGCGAGGGAGAGGGATGCCGCATCCTCTCCCCCCGCTTCTTGGGGAAGAAAACTCCTCGGACTTGCAAAAAAACAAAAAAAAAAGTTAGCGCCTCCTTCGGAATTCCCAGCGGACTCCGAAGAAGCCGTGGGAAAGCCCGGGAATGGACGCTGCTTTCGGGGAGAGCCGGTGGGCTCTCTTTCAGAGAGAACAGGGTCTTTCCAACCCGGGGGGCTGGAGAAGGGCTGGACTGGGTGGGGGCAGCAGCTTTGGGCTTTGGACACCCTCCCAAAAGCCCCTCTTCCTGCCCATCAATACGAGCGGAGCCACTTGGTCTGCTCCCACCGCCGCCGCTGGTGCCGGGTGCGTCTGCACAGGAGAACTCCCCGGGAAGGGTTCCGTCTATGTGCCCAGACCAGGTGTGTGTGTGTGTGTGTGTGTGTGTGCGCGTGTGTGTGAGAGAGAGAGAGAGAGAGAAGGAAGGAAGGAAGGAAGGAAGGAAAGAAGGAAAGAAGAAAAAGGAAAGAAAGAAAGAAAAAGAAAGAAAGAAAACTTATGACCACAATTGAGCCCAAAATTTTGGTTGCTAAGCAAGAGCGTTGTTAAGTGAGTTTCACCACATTTTACAAGTTGGCCACGCCCACCCGGTCACCTGACCACCAAGCACGCCCAATGGGTCACCTGACCACCAAGCCATGCCCACCTGCAGCCACGCCCACCTGACCTCCAAGCCACGTCCACAAAATAAACCACACCCACAGAACCGGTAGGGAAAATTTTTAGATTTCACCACTGCATTCCGTCCTATGGGAAAGCAAATGCCACAAGTGTATAATGAATTCTTTGAAATGTGATTTTAATCAGTCTCTGAAGTAAGCTAAAGACTATTCATTTAAAAATTTATATTACATTTGTGCTGGTTTCAGATAATATTGTGAATAGCCTAAGTTTTTTGGGGGATGGGTGGGAATTCATTGTCCAAAATGTTGTACCTACAACATGTCTCAATTGCAATAATGATGCAACATAGGAAAGCATTGCTGCGTTTGGTGAAAATGACTGGGGCTTAGATGCTGGGAAAATGCAAAATCTGAGTTACCTTCCAGGCTTATTTTTAAGGAATGGCTTCCAGATTAAGCTTCTTAGGCAAAGTGAACAAATGTGAGGGAGATGGGCAGTTCAAAAATGTGATAAATAAAATAAAATAAGTAAGTAAAATAAGAATATGGAATAACTCCTGCTACCCATCATAAGATTTGACCTTATGAAAATTTTAGTTTCATTTGCTCATTAGAAAGTATCCAGCTGCCAATTTATCACAATGTTGAATTGAAAACAAAACATATCATATCTAGTAGGTTCTGGTGCTGAATCTTACCTCAGATTCTGTCACTGAAATTTGCACTTTTGCATTTCATTTCATAATATTTTTGTTCCTTGGCCAAAGGAGAAGTTACCATTTCAGGAGGACTGAAGCCTGTTTGTTGATTTTTAGGCTGCTTGACACTTGCAACTGCTTCCCTCCCAGATCCACAAAGCTTTCCTGTCTGGTATTGGCCAACTTCAGCATGTTCATCTAGAGAACAACTGAATCTTTTATGTTTTTTAAGATGATCTAAGATTAATGGAAAGGTCTGTTTCAGTACATGAGTCTGTATACCAGGAAGTAAAAAAGAGAGGTTCTGGGTGACATCTTCAAGAATAGAATTTTGTGTCATATAATGAATTTGGATTGTACAGATACAACAATTCTATAAAAGCACCTCATTTAACTTTGCATTTGGGAAGGAGATTTGGCTTAATAAAAGGATGCATTATGGTTGCCTGATTAATCAGCACAGTTCTTAAAATCTCAGTTGAGCTTTGTTATATCCTGGACAGAAGATGCCATGAAATAGATGACCAGATTAGGAATAGGCTAGGAGCGGACTAGGAGTCCGATGCTCACTAGATGTTTTGGATTTAGAATATCCACATTCCCTTGTCCATTGGCTATGCCACCCAGAGTTGCTGAGAGCACAGTGCCATACAAGTTTAATTATTATGATTATTATGGTTTAATAATAATTAAACCATAATTAAAATAATTATTATGGTTGGTCATACAGTCAGCCAGATGTTTCATCCATCTATTAAGTTCTTTCAAAATATAAAAAACAAGGAAAAAAGTCAACGAAACAATGGGAGATGATGAGAAGAAGGTGATGGGCAGCAGGGAGAAAGTGAAACCGCTTAATTCATTCTTTGCATTTGTCTTTACACCAGAGGTGGGTTCCTGCCGGTTCGGACCGGTTCTTTAGAACCGGTAGCGGGAATTTCCCCCCGCTCGCCGAACCGGCAGTGATGACCAGCTGGACACGCCCCCGAACTGGCTCTCTCGGTGGCGCCATAGGCGCCACCATCTTGTTTTTCGCTTCTGCGCACACGCAGAAGCTGGATTTTCACCAATGCGCGCGCACCCACACGGCGCGTGAGGAAGCGAACCGGCAGCGAGGTAAGTTAGAACCCACCCCTGCTTTACACAAAAGGACAAAAAATGTCCAACCTATTATACCAGTACTGTAAAAGACAGATTAGGATTACAAATCAAAATAGGTAAGAAAATGGTAAGACTACCTATCCACTCTAGACAAATTCAAATCACTAGGATCAGAAGGATTGCATCTCAAGATTCTGAAGGAACTGGCAGAAATGATCTCAAAACCACTAAACCATATATTTCAAAGATCCTTGAACACCTGGGAACTACCAGAAGATTGGAAAAGAGCTGATGTGGTTCCCATCTTCAAAAAAAGAGAAAAAAATGGATCCAGGAAATCAGCCTGACATCAATATTTGGGAAGATCTTGGAAAAGATAATCAAGCCACATTAAGAAACAAGCAGAGCTATTATTAGAAGTCAATATGGGTTTGTCAAAAACAAATCATGCCAGACAAACCTTTACATTCTTTAACAAAATGACTAAATTAGTGGACCAGCGAAATGTTGTGGACATAGTATAATTGGACGTCAGTAAGGCATTTGGCAAAGTATACCACAACCTACTTCTTGGTAAGATAGAAAAATGTGAAATGGACAGTAGTATCCATCAGCAGATGGATTACAATTGGCTAGATAAAAGGGGAACTCTAGTCTAACAGAGAGAAGGACTAAAGATGACATGATAGCAGTCTTCCAATATCTGAGGGGCTGTCACAGAGAAGAGGGAGGTCGACCTATTCTCCAAAGCAGCTGAGGGCAGGACAAAAAGCAATAGATGGAAGCTAATCAAGGTGAGATCCAACTTAGAACTAAGAAGAAATTTCCTGATAGTGAGAACAATTGAACAGTGGAACGACTTGCCTCCAGAAGTCGTGGGTGCTCCATCACTGGAGGTTTTTAAGAAGAGATTGGACAGCCATTTGTCTGGAATAATATAGGGTCTCCTGCTTGAAGACCTCCAAGGTCCCTTCCAGCTCTGTTATTCTGTATTCTGTATTCCTTTCCCAGGATTTGGGGTAGGCAGATGTTGCTGTTTAATAATATTAAAGGTATTGTTGCAGAATGTAAACTGTTCCAAGTAAAGATGCCTTTTGCAATTGACCAATGGTAATTTTTGTCAATGACAATGGTGTTCAAGAGGTGCTCCAGATATTTTGGATTTGCACCCAAAGCATCTATTACCATTGGCATTTTCTTGGGCCATAATAATTCTATTTCTATTTTGCATATCTTTATATTTTGTTACTTAGTCCTGTTCTTTCTCTTCTATTTTGCCGGCTCCAGATATTGAAATGTCCAGACTTTTTGCCTTTCTTATCACACAGTCTACCAGGTGTTCTGAGTAGATTTATCATTTTTATTATAGCTTGGAATCATGATATTAAAGTCTCAAGTATTTGGAGGATGCCAAGATTACTTTTTCTTATAATGCTAATTTTATTTTAAAAAATGTTTGTCACTTATAATAATATGGATTCAGTGTAGAGAAGCATAGTAAAGAAGCCAGCATGGTATTAATTCAGGAAAGACAAATGAGCACTGACTGCTACTTACAGGTAACAGTCCTAGATACAAAGATAGCTAACAGTAGTAAAGTATCAAAAGGACTGTCTCTGCAATGGGCATGTCTTTCTGAACAGCAAAAGAAGCAGCTGTCAAAATAGCAAAGAGTATAATTGTTAGGAAAGGTGTGTAAAGGAATTTCCTGAATGTTAATGCTTTCCAGCCCAGGAAAGCACTTCTAATTTACAAACATGGCAAAACATCTGGAGATGTGGAAGTTTTTGTTATCAGACATTTCAAAAACACAAAGATTCTGAGCCTGCTTTAGTTACACTTTTGCTCCGCAGAGCTAATGGCCACAGATAGGAATGAATTTTCTTGGAGAGTTCCATCAAGTTACCTGAGGTCCAGATCAGCATCATAAAATATATACATGGCTGTTATGTATACAAATCTTGTTTCTGAATTAGGTCAAGAGAATTTCCATTTAGAGATCTCCATTAGATACAGAGTGGAAATTACAAAAATGTTAATACCTCTACCTGTTAATAACGAATGTGCAGTTCTGTAGCCTTAATATTGTGCTGTATCAAGACACAATGAAAAGAATGGAGATGCTTTTCAAAATCATAGGATGTCCTAATAAGGCCAATTCTGTTTGAGAGACATCAAAACAGAGCAAGTAGGATTAGTCTCAAAGATTAGTTGAGTCGTATAGTTATAAGCATGCTACAGATTTACAAAATCATAATTGAAACTTAAATATGGTTTCCAATAGAATTTTCTCTCCCAGTCTGACTGCCCTCTGGGTACGTGCTCATATTAGTTTTATGTCTTTACCCACACAAACAGGGCTGTAAACCTCCAAGAACAGCTTTGTCCAAAACAGAAATACTATTAAAGCAAAAGCAGCTGTTTTCCATATGTAACTCTCCATACAAACAAAGTTAAAATTTTAAAGCAGCTAGGAGTGAACGGAGTTTCTTAAAAAAAAAAAAAACAGGATTAAAAGGAGAAGAAGAAAGGGGAAAGGGAAAGAGACTGGGAGTGGCTTAAAACTGATCACTTGGCAATTCTATGAGGTGTCATTCTTAATGTAGTAGTAGCTTTTTACATGAACAGCAACTGGATCCTGGTGAGGCAAGAGTCAGACTCTGTTTCACTCTTTCCTGGTGATTTAGGGCTCTAATCCTACTCTTTTTTTCCAGACCTCTGGGCAAGCCCCATCTCCAGAAACAAGCCAGAAATTACTCAGAGGCAGCATCTGGATCAGGGAGACTTTTTGTTGGGATCCCTAGTGAGGCTGCTCTTGATCTCTGCTTGTAGAGAATTTATTCTTCTTGATCCTCTCCCTCCTTCCCGGGTCTTTCTTCTGTTTTTCTCTCCCATTGTTCCTGAATTCCAAGCTCTTTTTCATCCCCTCCTCCCCACATAAGCAGGCCTTTGTACTTGAAAATGCTGGCTTCATTCCACCCTGAGTTCCAGATGCTAAGAATAGCCCTGAGCTCCTGCTGCTGCAGAAGCTACTAACTCTTTTAAGACTTGTATCTGAGGATCTGGTCAAGGCATCCTCTCCATTCTAGGGGATAAGGATGCAGCTAAAAAACCAGGATGCAATTTTCCAAGGGGTCCTCTACAGTTCCAAATAGGAATTATCAGGACCATCAGAACTGTAGCTAACAATCATGGAGGTTATATTCAAAAAACAACTGGAGGGACTAGATCACAAAGACTTCTGTGTGGCTTCTCACCATTACTTCCTTCCTCTCATATTTTGTGTCTTAGATATTTTTGTGAAAGGAGATTGGGGATGAGGGGGATATTTTGTTGTCCTGATGTGTGAATGAGCTTTTAATACACCTACCTCGATAAGTGCCACAAAGTGTAGGGAAATGGATGGGTAGAAATATTTGGATGAATTTACCAGAACTCATAGTATCTCCATTTTTCTCATAATACAAGATTATTTTATGGATAAAGCTGCAAGCATAGGTAAATTTGACTTGTGGTGTTGGTAAGTGCTGCCAAGAAGGAAAAAAACCCATAGATGTGCTGCAAGGAAAATTATTGCTCCTTATGAAGTGCTTTTGACAATTGCTTTCTATAGTGATTTATGTGCAATGCTCATTTATATTATCTTTTATAAATATGCGAAAAGTGCAAAGAATAGCTATTTGGTACTCCAGAAGACTTCTGCTGTTTTCATCCATCTACATGTTTGCTATATAATTTCACTGATACCTCAATTGAAATCAGTAATAGTGATCAATAAACCAGAAAGCTTAAGAAGGCATTGGAAAGATGCCCATAGACAAAGTATACCAAGCTTTGGAAACCAGGAGACTGAGTTCTAATCCTGCCTTAGATATAAAAACCAGCTAGGTGACTTTATGCAATTTAGAAGTGATGATTACATTGGTGCACTGGTTACCAGTCTGCTTCTGAGTGCAATTCAAGGTGTTGGTGATCACCTTTAAAGCCCTTCATGGCATGGGTCCAGGTTACTTGAGGGACCATCTCACCCCACTGGGATTGGCCCGTACCATTGTGCCAGCAGAGGAGGCATGCTGTGGGTTCCATCAGCCCGATTATTGCAGCTGGTGGGGTCCAGGAGGAGGGCCTTCTTTGCTGCTTCTCCTGCCCTCTGGAACATCTTGCTCCCCCTGATGTGAGATTGGCCCCAACCCTCCTACCTTTTCATAAGGGCCTGAAGATGTGGCTGTGCCAGTCGGCTTGGGGCCTCAGTAGGGGATCAGCGCAATGGAGGTAGGTGGTTGATTGAGTAATAACAGATCCCACCTCCCCCCTACTCTGCCCCCGTCCTCCCCATGTGTCTTTGGTTTTAAGGTTTGATTTTAACATTTTTGTTTTAACTAACATGTAACTGTAAGCCGCCCAGAGTTACCCTATGGTAAGATGGGCGGCCAATACATTTTATAAATAAATAAATGTTTAGCTCAAATTTTCTCCTTGATTATGCACTTCCACATAATTCATTTCAATTCTAAAATGTTAGCCTTCATTCAGTTCTTTTTAAAATGTCAACCCTGCCCAGCTTTGGGGTATGGAAATAACTTTCTCTCCTCTTCTCCTCCGCCCCCCTTACATACTGTACACTCTTCCAACAAAAAAGAATATATAGCTGTCTAAGCTGGAATCCTAGGTGCATTCTGAGCTTGGTTGTTTGCTTGCAGATGTTTCATTAGCCAACATCAAGATAACATCATCAGTGCATGCATCTCACACTGATGATGTTTCCTAGTTGTGTAATGAAATGTCTGCAAAAGAACAACCAAACATATCTCAGATTCCACAGATGCACTTTTTGTGCTTTTTTTTCTGGAAAGCTGCTGTGATTGGAAACACATAATGGATGCTCTTTCCATTTTAAAATAAAAGCATGATGACTAATAATAATAAGCAGACAAATATGGGAAGCTGCATTTAATATTCAAGAAGATACTGCTGTAAATCTAATTAAAGCAGCTATTTTAAATATCACTGTATTCCAAATTGACCTAACAATTACATTACTCTAGAAATTATGAATAATAATACCATGTAGAGGAAGAGGATATCTATCAGTACAAAGAGAAAATGTTTAAATTGTTTTCTAAATCAGGATTTCTTAAACTCTCAATATACATTTAAAAACATATCAATACATGAACAGATTCATTAAAGAAGTAATTGAATTTATGTACTGTATGAAGCAATAAAATGAAGACAGCAAATTAGTAAACCATAGCGAGAGAAGGCATGAAGAGCACTTGACTTTTATTCCAAAAGAAAAATCACTCCCATAATCTTAAATATTTCTGCAATTTTAGCAAAGACCTCACATACTACCTTATTGTAAACCCTGCACAGGGTTGGAATTATCCACTGCACAGTGCAAAAAGGGGCAATAAATGATATTTTAATTCTCTTAATCAACTGGACAGTATGGAGAAGCAGACTTTCTGCAAAATCACAGGGTTATTAGATTTATATTAATTGAAAAAGATGGTGGTTTTGCATATGGTTTTTAGTTTATCATAACAGGAAGAGGGACATCTCTTATTGTATTTCCATGTGATAGATATTTCTAGGGAAATGGACATCTAAAAAAAACAAATAGGAGCATAATTTGGTGCACGAGATGAAGAGTGGCCAGATTTCCTTACTAGTCTTCTAAATATCATGTGTAAGATTGTGGTTTTATAGATTCTCCCTATACTGAATTCAGACAGATGAGAAAAGTTGGATGAATTCAGACATATGAGAAAAATAGCCTGACAGACCTACGGACTTCCAACATCAAAAAGAGAGACTTCTTCAGTTATTAATTGTGCCTTACACAGAGGTGGGCTTCACATAATTTAACAACCGGTTCGCCTAGTGCAGAACCAAAAATGTGTGATGAGAGTCTAATGTCTCTTCCACCACCCTGAACGTTGTCATACTTTCCATACGGAAGAGACAAAGGTTATCTAGACAGGTTATACAAACTTATGGTAAACCGCTCCAAACTTGATTGCAGAAAATACGACTTCAGCAACAAAGTTGTCAATACACAATAGATACAAACTTCATGTAAACCGCTCCAAACTCGACTGCAGAAAACATGACGTCAGCAACAGAGTGATTAATGCCTGGAATTCACTACCTGACTCTGTGGTTTCTTCCCCAAACCCAAAAAACTTTAACCTTAGACTGTCTACTGTCGACCTCACCCCATTCCTAAGAGGTCTGTAAGGGGCGTGCATAAGCGCACCAGCGTGCCTACCGTCCCTGTCCTACTGTCCTATTGTCTTCATCTATCTGTATTCACTTTGATTATATTTATGATTATACCTATACCTGCTATCTTGTAAATGTTTGACAAATAAATAAATAAATAAATAAATAAATAAATAAAAAACATACATCAAAAAGGGGGAAAAAAAGCAATTAGAGTCCAGCAAGGGGTTGAAATAAATCAGCATTCAATCGCTAATCAACTTTTAAAGCAAAACAAAAGTCAAAAAGTGAAAATTAAAATTCTGGCACGCTTAGAAAACAAAACTGCTTGACAGGAAGGTGGATATGCCTGTTGTGGCTTGCCCAAGTCCCGCGCAACTGCTCATGGATCCGGAAGACCAAGAACCGACCATGGGGTGGCAAGAGCAGTCTGTATCTCCGGCACCTGAGTCTGAGACCGAGGAGGACGCAGGGCCAGAGGACGATACTCAATCAGGGCCTTCTGCACCTCCCCAGCAGGAGTTAAGTGACTCCAGTGAAGAGGAGGAGCCTCTGATTGATGCTAGGGCACGCAGGGCAGCTAGCCGGCAAGAGTGGCTTTGTAGAAGGAGGTCTCCTCACAGGTAAACCTGCAGGCAGAGGGGCCACGCCCTAAGACTATATAAGGTGGAATCACAATGGAAACTGTTGCTGGAAACAACGCATGTATTTTACCTGACTACTGTTTACACTTTTGGTGATATCAGTTGGACTAACTCCAGTCCGGGCTCTCGGCCAATTCCAGCAAGTGAGGAATTTAAGGACTTAATGATCTGTTTGTGTTTTTTT
>QLTV01000776.1:48802-58826 GCA_003457575.1 Thermophis baileyi | reverse complement strand
GGTGATATCAATTGGACTAACTCCAGTCCGGGCTCTCGGCCAATTCCAGCAAGTGAGGAATTTAAGGACTTAATGATCTGTTTGTGTTTTTTTGTATTTGAAATCCCGGCCAAAGTGTTCTGTGATTTGCAACAGGCACTTTGGGAGAAACCCTGAAATTAACTTATTACTAAGCATTTATTAGTGATAAAGCCTTCTTTATTTTGGACAACAGTGTGTGTGTGTCGTTTCCTGGGGGCTTGCCGTGCTGGGTCACAACAATGCCCAGTGACTTTTCAATCGCTTCCAGAGGGAATTGGAATCTTCAAGACCCCCCTTCCCCACTGGGTCCACGATCATCCAAAAGTCATCTTGGGTCACTCCTAAGTGCTGCCATTCGAAACCAGGGAGCAGCACTGCCAAAGAACCAGTTTTAGCAGTGAATTTAGCAGATCATGAGTAAGAGAAAAAAGAAACTCTTACCATGCAGCAGTCATCTTGAAAGGGGAAAGCCCTCACTTCCTGTGATCTTGACACTAGATCTCTGGCGTACCACACTGTATACCACCTCCATGTTGGATCGATCCACTAAGGAGCACCTGTTGGCATGGTTACTCTACTGCAAGAGACTCAAGAACAAGATTTGGATGAAATTGTGTAGACAAGGAATGCTAATTTTCACACTACAGAATATTATGGAAGAATATTATGTAAATTGGGGTGATTCAGAATGGAATTTTCTTGTTTTGCCCGCTTTTTTGTATATAGCAGCATTTGCAGAATGACTTTAACAGCTTGCTAGTGATTTGAATCTGAATATTCTAAGGTAAATTCATGTATTCCTGAATGTGTGTGTGTGTGTGTGCGCGCGCGCACGTGCGCGTATGTACCGTGTTTTCCCAAAAATAAGACCCTGTTTTATATTTTTTTGAACCCTGAAATAAGCGCTTGGCCTTATTGCCATGCACTCAAAAGCCCGATTAGGCTTATTATCAGGGGATGTATGTGTGTATATTTATCCTTTCGCACAATAAAATGGAAATTTGGTGGGAAAATGTAAGATCACGTTGCCCTCTTAAATTTTGTTTTGCAGGGTTATAGTTACATTTGGACTGTTGGATAGAAAAGAAGGGAAAACAAAAGACAGACAAGCATGTGGATTCAGCCTTCTCTCTCCAGGCAACAGTGATAGGAATGTAGGTCTGATCCAGGTGAGAAAAAAACTTTCTTGCTCAGGCAACTATTATGGTTGCTTTTGTGGTCTTCAAAGATTGTTTCTTTTTTATTAGTATAATAGAATACATGCCCTGGCCTGAATTTGAAGAAAACTGCAAAATATTGCCAGCTGTCAAATGGAGCCGTGCTTTTAAAAAGCCAGTTCTTATTCTTATGTTGGAGAGCAATGGATCATTCTTCTCCTTCAGAGACCTGGGACCACAAAGTGATAGGTAACAGTTTCCTTCTCTGTCATGCTATAGTAATACTCTAAGAGAGTTATTCAGATATGGCTAGCTCAGGGTCTAGGACCTGGCTTATTAAATCTCATTTCATTGTGACAGGTTCAGGACTATTGCACAAGATTTAGCCAGTCAGTGCCAGTCAGTGATGGAGCTGGAACACAGTGTGATTCAACACCTGAAGTTCAGAACATGGTCTCTTTAAATTGATAAAGAAAAGAAGGGCTTGGTTGAACTGGAATTTAAGACAAAAGACTGACTTCTTCCAAGGGCAGTTTCTGAGGGAATGGCAGAATTATATCATGCTCTGGTTAGAGTATCGGGCAACTGTGTAATAGCGCCTCAATAATTATTTACTGAGAATGAATTAGTATTCATTGCTCTCTAATCAGACAAGTGAGAGCAGAAATAAACATTTGAAAACAGCCTTGGAACAGGAAGAAAGAGACACTGGGGAATTAATGACTTGAAAATCAAGAATTCATGGCCATGATTATCCAAGAATCCAATCTAAAAGGGCCTAAATGGAATTGCAGCCAATCAGAACAAGGGCTAACTTCAAAGAAAGCTGGGGAAGATGGGAAGCCAGCCACTTGGTTAAGGATGCTTTTTGAACATGGAGATGATCCTGATAACATCCTGTAAGTTTCTGGGAGAATGGGAGAAACTGTTTCAGGATTCAATACAGGTAGTCCTTGTTTAGTGACTGCCTCATTATTTAGTGACCATTTGCAGTTACAATGGTGATGAAAAGTAACTTTGCAACCAAGCCTTGCAATTATGATCTTTGCAGGTTTGTAAAACAAAGGAAAGCTGAAATAAAATCATAAGCATTGTCACATTTCACTTGACAACTGCTTTGCCTATTGACTGAATTACTGGTCCCAACTGTGGTTGCTAAACAAAGACTACCTGTATTCTGAAGGCATTAAGGTGGAGGATGGAGTGGTGAAAATCAGTTTTCATTTGGAAGTGCCTGAGGACACATACTGCTTTATTTCTTTATATTTGTCCCATGAAGCAGGTGAGTTGGAGGAATAATTGTCCGCAGATATTTACCAAAAGAGAGGGGAAGGCTGAAATTATCTGAAGTGATAGCTAACTATGAGCAAACTCGTATATTTAGAAGGCATGCATGTGAGTGATTTTCTATTTGAACTGATGTTTCTTCTTATCTAAGTTGGACTCTCCTTTAGAACTATTGCTCAAGATTATCACTCTTTGGGCAGCAATTATATGAACATGCTGTGGAACTCAGACATGCATTATGTGTATCCTACAAGCATGTGTGTAGACGTGCAGTCACACACACATTCAAGCACACACAAGCACACATTTAGTATGAGCTGATAAAAATTAACAAACCAGGGTAGAAAATTACAGTACAGTATCCATGATGACAGACCTTCATCTGCTTTGGCAGTACTTATTACCTGTGATCTTTTTTGAAGTGCCTAGCCTAGCCATTCCTCCTTGGACACCGAATCTTGTTAGAATTAAATTATTGGAATAGACGCAACAAATTCCCATTTGTTTTCCTCACTGATGCAAAATCCTTCCCCTCCCCTAGAGTTAATTCCAGGACAAAAAGACATTTAAGGGGTACATGAACATTGGGGTTACATCTTGCCAAAGTGATAGTCAACTTGATCACCTGAATTACTAATGACCCATGTACAATCTATGCTTCTGGCACAGTTGATACTATTTTCCACTCAACGTTTATTCTGGCCAGTTGCAGCATTTCTGAAGAAGATAGATTTCACACTTACTATGCTATAAGATTCAGTTGTGAAATGCTTGTGAAAAGAAACTGGGCACTGTTTTGTCAGCATTGTAAAAATAAAAGATTATGAAATTGTCAATAGCAGATTTTTAAAATTCAGATTGAATTATTAAACAAAGTGCCAAAAGGGGAAAAGAGGGTACTTAGACAGACAGACAGATTAATAGAGTTGGAAGGGACCTTGTAGGTCATCTAGTCCAACCCCCTCGCTCAAGCAGGAGTCCCTACACCAGCGGTTCTCAACCTGTGGGTCGCGACCCCTTTGGGGGTCGAACGTTTCACAGGGGTCGCCCTGCGCGCTAGCCTGCCATCTTGGTGCCACCGTCAGCAGGGGTGAAATGCTCCCGGTTCGGCCGTGCCTGTGGGTCGCCGGACAGCCGGTAGCGATGGAAGCGGGAGACTTTGCCCACCCGGACGCCGCCATTTGGGTTCTTTTATCCTCTGTGCATGCGTAAATGAGTATAACATTAAGCACTATGGGAAGAGATTTAAGAAGGTTCTGATTGACTTACTATATATCCTCAGTCATTGCAAGGATCCAATGAGCCTGCACTCTGCCATCATGTTCCCTATCCTACTGACCTGTGGAAGGGACACCAAATTTCCACTTTCCCAAATTGGTTTTTGCTGCCTCAATTATATTTCAACTGCAAACCCTTTTTTCCCCTCACCACTTCCTGCTCCAGGAAAATCCTGACTGCCAAAATTCTTGATCCTTGCTGTCCCATTAGGTTGATGTTTTAGTTTCTACTCCTCCCTCATCATTGTGAAGATCTCTCTGTGGGTAAGAGGAAGTTCTCATGTAACAGCCTACAAAACTGTTTATTTTTGGAGAAAATTGCTTCCATATAGGGGGAAAAGGCCAGCACTGTGTTCTGTCTATCTCTTGAAGAATTCTCTCATCCTGCTGTTTTCACATAAAGCACCTACCCTGGGCTAAAATGTTCAGTTTCCTCTTGTCCCTCATCAGCAGTTCTTGAATTTACTATGTCATTAGTCCATGGCTCTTATTCTTGTAACTGTGTAACTGTAGAGCACATGCAATTTTGCAATTTTTGGTAACTTTAGAGTGCACATGCAATTATCTTTTTTTTAAATTATAATTGTTTTATTTTTTAATATAATACATATTTTGTGGACAGTGTATTGACTGGGTCAAATCTTTTTTAAACAATGTTAACAGTAATAATACAAATAAGTATGCATAATTCCAATCTTCTAACTTCAACAGTACCATTCTCTCTTTCTAATTCTTTATCATTTTTTCCATTAATTCATTTAAACATAAATAACATTTCTTTGCACCATGTATTTGTTATCCCTTACTAAGTTACCAATATTTAATATTTTGAAAATTACTCATTATTCCACCATAATTTCAATATCCCAAATGTCTAGGACTACTAATAAAGCCAAATATTAACAAAGTTTAATCAATCCCGGGAATATATCTCAAAATCCCCACAATTTTTAATCCTTAAAAGTTTAAATTAACAATATACTTTAACACACTATTAATATTAATAATACAGTTAGATTGCCTAATCCTAAACTTCAACCTACTAAGCTTATCTTATTTTTAATTATAATAGATTCTATTATCTGTTAACATGTATGGTACTATTTCCCCTATTTGTATTTTCTATTTTTTCTTTTTATTAATATATTTTATCATTATCCATCATCTCTTAACCTTTTTGGAGTTCCATCATTTATTGACTTTTTAATCACCCTTTTATTTCTCTCTCTTGGAGTCTTATAACTCTCTTTGATATTTTTATACCTACTGAACATTCCCTTCGGGTTGCCCTTTGTCTCTTTCTGCTGTATTATTTGAACACCCATCAGTAAAATTTTAAAGAGACTTTTTTTTCTTTTTTCTCTTAACCTTTCTTTTTTTGCATCAAAATTTTTTCTTCATTTCCCTCTATTATCCCCTGTAGATCCATTTTGTAACAATTTAATAAAAATTACTCAGTATACCTCTTTGGTTCCAACGTCTTAATATTTAAAAACTCCTCCAAACCCCATAAGTTTATAATCTTTAAAAAAAAATTAGTAGTTTACAGCCTTATGATTTTCCAATTACATATCTTCCCAATTGTCCAAATTTTAAAGTCTTGTTTAACTTTTCTTCTTTTCTCTTTTCTTCTATCTCCTTTCTTCTTTTGCCTCGTAGAATGCTCTGTCAAATAGCCTTAATAATCCAAATCCAAGTTAATCCACTAGGTTCCTCCAATCTTTCAAATCCATAATCCAATAGCCAGTTTCAATAAAGTTTAGTTATTTGCAATTTAATTCATCTTAAAAATCTTCAAGAGGGAAAAGAAACTCATTAGGTATTTTCAAAATATCCGAATCGTCTTCTAGAATAGAGTCAAGGTCAGACCACCTTCCAGCTGTTATTTACTTTCTTCTATTTTCTTCTATTTTGTGTATTAGACTTTATGTGTATTGGACCTCACTTTCACTAAGAATACTGACGCTATAGTGCTGTAGTGCTCTCTTCTTCCAGTTTTATATGTAGATGGCTCTCCGGCTCCCAAGTCCAACATTAAACAGTATGTCAAAAACAGCTGATTATCCGATGTCCAGGGGGTTTAAAAATACAAATAAGCAAGACAGTTTCTCCCAAAACTCACCTTTCAAATTGTTTGAGCTTTTTTCCAGGCTTTCTGTATTTTAAAGCTTCCCTTGGGCATTTCTTTCACCTCTTACTTTTCAGTCTTTAATCTTCTCCGTGTGTCTGATCGCCGCTTCCTTAACGCTTGGAGATTATCTTTTCAAATTCTTGTACTTAAATTAAATCTTTAGAGTAAGAATTGGAAGTTATCTCACCCAGTTTCAATGCTCTGTCCATGAACCACTCCAGCACAAATATTAAGGTCCTGTTTGTCCCAGCTTGTGACTGCCAAAAATGGCCGTCATCTCTGCTGCCGTTTGGGAGAGCTTGCTTCAGACCTAACAAGGAGATTGCGAATTCCTCATGGTCCACAAAGCGCCTCCTTTCTTTGCCGCCCCTACAAAGCGGCTTTGACCCCATAGGGTCCCCCAACAGCAGTTACCGGCTGGATTTCGCAAGGCTCGGCGGAGCCTGCTAATTTCCAAGCCATTCTCGCTGCGACGTCAACTGGAAGTCTGCACATGCACATCTTTGAAGATGCTAAGAAACCAAACTTAGTCCACAATACAGCTTTGGGATCAGTCAACATTCAGAAATGCTTCCCTGATGTTCTACCCATTTCCAAGTTCAGTAGCACTGATTCTTATTTTAAAACCTGAATGACTGAATTTGGCTGCCTTATGGATCGTGTTTTCCATACTAAACCTGCTTTCACCTTTGTTGCCATGTTTAGAGAGATTAAGTTGGATTAAATAAGGCATTACTTTAAAAGCTTTTCAATTGTGCCACCTTCCCTATTGGAATGGCCTCACCAGGAGCAAATCCTCGAAATCTTTTGGAGCTAGGCAAAAATGTTTTTCTTTCCTCTGGTAGGTGTGGGGATGGCTATATTTGGCCGCACATTCTGTTTCTATAAACTTATCTATTTACTGATTTATACTCTCTGATAACTATTCCTAGTTTTTTTCAACTATATTATTTTTTAGTCCATTCTGAAGATTTCATTGAAAACCAATGTATTATTGTTGTTATTAATGTTAGTCATATCTCTCCAACAATGTGATTCTTAGTTTTATATCTTACATAAGCAGATAAATGAATTATATTTGCTTTAGTCTATTAAAACCTGTAAAATCCTCATGTCATCTCTAATGTTCCCTTGTTTCTCTCTTTCCATTATCTTTAACAGAAAAACAGGGTCGGAAGGGACCTTGGAGGTCTTCTAGTCCAACCCCTGCACAAGTAGAAGACCCTATACCATTTCAGATAAATGGCTGTCCTATCTCTTCTTAAAAACCTCCAGTGATGGAGCACCCACAACTTCTGAAGGCAAGCCATTCCACTGATTAATTGTTCTGTCAGGAAAGTTCTCCTTAGTTCTAGGTTGCTTCTCTCCTCGATTAGATCCATTACTTCTTGTCCTACCTTCTGGTGCTTTGGAAAATAGGTTGACCTCCTTTTCTTTGTGGCAGCCCCTCAAATATTGGAACTCTGCTACCATGTCACCCCTAGTCCTTATTTTCACTAGGCTAAACATACCCAATTCCTGCAACCATTCTTCATCTGCTTTAGCCTCCGCCCTCCTAATCATTTTAGTTGATCTTCTCTGCACTCTTTCCAGACTCTCAACATCTTTTTTATATTGTGGCGACCAAAACTGGATGCAATATTCCAAGTGTGGTCGTACCAAGACATTATAAAGCAGTAGTAACATTTCACATCTTGATTCTCTCCTTCTGTTAATGCAGCTTAAGTGTTAAGTGTTTGTCTACTAGGACTCCTAAATCCCTCTTGCAGTTGCTGCTATGGAGCTAGGCACCACCAATTCCTGTACATTTGCTTTCTCTTGCCTAAAAGCTGCATTTTAATGTGTGTCTTTAATATATCTTTAATATCTTTAGTGTGGTTCTGCTCATCCTCACCCTTTCTCTCCCACCTTCTTCCAATGCCTGTTGTCCTGACTAGCAATTTATTCTGCACTAATTAACAACAATGTCATGGCCAGGCTGCCCAAGCAATCTATAATACCTTTCAGGATGACATAATAATTATAGCTTGATTGAAGAATTATGCCCCTGAAGCCTTTACAAGCTTGAAGAGCATGCAGGCAGTACTACACAGTTCTTAAATGGCCCTGTGCACTGCAGAATTGCAAGGAATTCTAAACCAATTTAGAAACCACACTTTCTGAGATTAAGCAGTATAAGAGCCATGGTGGCGCAGTGGTTAGAATGCAGTACTGCAGGCTGCTTCTGCTGACTGCTGGCTGCCAGCAGTCCGGCAATTAGATTCTCAATAGCTTAAGGTTGACTCAGCCTTCCACCCTTCTGAGGTTGTAAAATGAGGACCCAAATTGTTGGGGGCAATATGCTGACTCTGTAAATCACTTAGAGAGAGCTGTAACCCTTCACAGGGTACTGTGAAGCAGTAGTCTAAGTGCTATTGCTATTGCTATTATCCAGGGCGAAGGGGAGGGACGTACTTGATTTCAGCCTAGCCCATTTTAAAACAATACTTCCTTCCTTGAGCCAATGTTTTGCATATCATGCCTGAATTTATTTAAAGATATTTAAAGTTTTCATTCTGATCTCACTTAATTGTAATTACGTGGTGACCCTGTCCAGATTGGAACTGCAGCATTTACTCCAATAGCCTATTTACCAATGTAGATTTCATTACTAAAATTGTTGATTGATGCCAGTGGACTGTTTTTCTCCATTTTATATAAATAAGACTGGTGGCTGTCCAGTCTTTTCTTAAAAACCTCCAGTGATGAAGCACCTACAACTTCTGAAGGCAAGCTGTTCCACTGGTTAATTGTCCTCACTGTTAGGCAGTTTCTCCTTAATTTCAAGTTGCTTCTCTCCTTGATTAGTTTCCATCCATTCTTTGTCTTACCTTCTAGTGCTTTGGAAAATAGGCTGACTGCCTCTTCTTTGTGGCAGCCCCTCAAATAATGGAGTACTGCTACCTCTAGTCCAGCGGTTCTCAACCTGTGGGTCGCGACCCCTTTGGGGGTCGAACGACCATTTCACAGGGGTCGCCGCGCGCGTTAGCCCGCCATCTTGGTGCCACCGTCACTTGCAGGGGTGAAATGCTCCCGGTTCGGCCGTGCCTGTGGGTCGCCGGACAGCCGGTAGCTACAGAAGCGGGAGACTTCGCCCACCCGCCCGGACGCCGCCATTTGGGTTCTTTTACCCTCTGCCGGTAGCTACAGAAGCGGGAGTCTTCGCCCACTCGCCCGGACGCCGCCATTTGGGTTCTGTTACCCTCTGCGCATGCGCAGAACGCTTTGCGCATGCGCAGAGGGTAAAAGAACCCAAATGGCGGCGTCCGGGCGAAGTCTCCCGCTTCCGTTGCTATCAGCTGTTCGGTGACCCGCAGGCAAGCCCGAACTGGGAGCATTTCACCCCTGGTGCCACGCCCCCTTTGCCACTTCATCCCGCGTGGGGAGGAGGCGGGGCGGGGGTCGTGGCGGCGGCGGGGGGGTCGCGGCATTAGAAAGGTTGAGAACCACTGCTCTAGTCCTTCTTTTCTCTAGACCGGCCATACCCAATTCCCGCAACTGTTTTTCATATGTTTTAGTCTCCTTAACCATCTTAGTTGCTCTTTGCACTTTTTTCCAAAGTCTCAATATCTTTTTTTGTAATGTGGTGACCAAAAATGGATGCATTATTCCAGATGTAGTCTTATTAACGATTTATAAAGTGGTACTAATACTTCACGTGATTTTGATTCTGTGTCTCTGTTTATACAATCAAGGACTGTATTAGTTTTTTGGGCTGCTGCTGCATACTGCTGGCTCATATTTAAGTGATTGTCCACTAGGACTCTAAGGTCCCTCTCACAATTACTGCTTTTCAGCCAGGTTTCGCCTAATTTGTACAGAATAGAATAGAATAATAGAATATAAAAGAATACAATAGAATAGAATAGAATAGAATAGAATAGAATAGAATAGAATAGAATAGAATAACAGAGTTGGAAGGGACCTTGGAGGTCTTCTAGTCCAACCCCCTGCTTAGGCAGGAAACCCTACACCACTTCAGACAAATGGTTATCCAATCTCTTCTTAGAAACTTCCAGGGAGGGAGCACCCACAACTTCTGGAGGCAAGCAGTTCCCCTGGTTAATTGTTCTCACTGTCAGGAAATTTCTCCTTAGTTCTAGTTTGCTTCG
>QLTV01000776.1:8009-24643 GCA_003457575.1 Thermophis baileyi | reverse complement strand
ATTTGAATTCCATGTACCTTAAATTGGGCTGGCCTTCAACTCCCAGAATTCCAGCTGAAGTCCATGTATATATTAAAGTTGCTGAAGTTGGAAAAACACAGCACTAGATTTCAGACCACTGTCATTTATTGAACAAACCATCACCAGCTGAGCTCACACAGCGCACCGGGCCACAAGAAGCAAGCCAAGGTGTCCGTTAACCAAGTTAAGGCGTTACCCCAAAGGAATCGTTCGATTTGCAAGCGACCTGCTGAACCTTGCTGGTCCACCTCGCCTGTTTTTTTGTTTTTTGTTTTTGGTCTTTTGAACTATATAAACCTTTTAAAGAGAAATATTTTTGGAAAGGGGGAGCACCCGCTTTTCACCGAGAATGGAAAGTCTGCGAGGGTGGGGGCTTTCCACAAACCCATTTCCTTCCCATCCCCTGATCAGCAAACCCTTGAAAATACGTTTCAGAGTAACCAGGTTCTGACCCTTTACTTCCGAGGAAGCCCATTGAACGGGATTTCCGAGACTCAAGTGGGCGGGCTCTCACAACTCCAACAGCGAATTTTTTATTTTATTTTTTTTGGCTGTTCACCCCCACCGGAGAGAGCTCAGCCATGCCTCCCCCCACCCCTCCCTCTGCCCCGAGTCAACGAAAATTGGCAAAGAAACAACCGTGTATTTATCGTATCTGGCAGCCTCCCCTTCTTTTGGGCCAGGGGCGGGGAGGGAAAGGCCTCAGGGAAAACACTTTTTTGGCATTTGGCAACTTTTCACTTGGATCCAAGACCCTTCTTTCCAAATGCCTTAAAGTTGCCAAATGCCTTAAAATCTGGATTCTCTCTCAGTGAGGCAGTGGGTGGGAGCGAGCGGAGGCCCAGGGAAGGAGGCAGCTCGTTGCCAGAAATGAGGCTGCTCACCGGCAGGTGCAGGACTTGGCAATCATGTCCCCATACGGTACCCTGGAGAGGTGGCAGCGCCGGCTGCATGTGCCATTTTGGAATTGGGGAGGGGATCGCGGCGCTGATACACATCACAGAGCTGCGCGCCCACCTCCTCCTCCGCGGACATACCTTCTCTTTCCTCCTGGCCAGATCCTCCGACTTAAACGTGAGGATCAGGGAGAAAAGCGTTTTCACGTGGCAGCAGCACCGCCCCTCTGCCCCCCCCGCCATTTTCTTTAGCAAAGCCAAAATCCCAAGTAAAATGGCACACGCACAGAGCCTCGTGTGAAACGAATCTGGGTCTTCTGAGAGGCGATTGTGTGGAGGCCCTGGGTTGTTTCTTTTGTGGGTCACTTTCTTTGGCAGGAGAGTTGTTTACTGGCTGCAAATGTCACAGTGCTGCAACGGCCTCCCTTCAGAAAAGCAGCTTCTGGCTCGAGCAGGGCGGCTGAGTGACTCGCAGAGCGGCTGAGTGACTCGCAGAGCGAGTCTCTCTCCTTCTCTCGGGGCTAACCCGTGTGTGGAAAGGGAGGAGCGGGAAGCGCTCGCTCTCTTCCACCCACTTCCCCCTCCCGTCCCATTATGGCAACTTGCTCCTTTGCAGGCCGGTTAGTGGAGAGGCGCCTGGAGGAAGCAGGCTGGGGGGAGGGGCGGGAAGAGGAGGAAGAAGGGAGACCGCCAAGAGCCCCCTAACTTTGCTCCCCCCTTCCTCTGTTGTTCATCCGCGACCTGCTGCAGGGCTCGCGCCGTGAGGCCAGGTTTCCTTAAAAAAAATGCAGCACCAAGGCTAGCTAGAAGGTGCCAGGCTGGCAAGAAGCAAGCAAGCCTGTTGATTTTTGGCAGGGACAAGGACCCCAGACTGGCTCGGGAGTCCCTTTTTCCGCTTGCTTGGCTGAGGAAGAGCCGCACGATCCTGCATCTTCCGCTTTGCTGAGCCCGTGGGTGGCTGCAGCCTGGAGGGAAAGGTGCTGGTCGCTGGGAGATGCTGACTCGGAGCGCAGCTGGCCGGAACGCGGCTCACTGCGAAGGGACGTTGGTCACTCGGAGAAGGGCCGGGTGCAAAGGAGGCTTCCTCGGGTGAGTGACCAACTTGCTTCTCCGAGCCTCAACAGGTAAACCGCCGCCGCCTCGGCACCTGCTGAGAACCTCTTCCTCTGCCGGCCTGGCATGCCAAACTTTGCGCGGCGGTGGGAAGCAGCCCGAGAGCCGGGGTGGGTGCCCCACATGCTCAGCGGCCGAGCCGAACCTCGCGCACCCCTCCACCTCCCACCCGCCCACCTCATCTGCCTCCTTCTCCTGCCAGGCAGGCAGGGAGGGAGGGCAGTGAGAGGGGCAGCGGCGGCCCCTGCCAAGTGCAGCGCATGGAGGCAGTGGGCAAGGCGTCCCCAGCGCACCTGTTAATCTGGCCGGACACGCAACTACAAGTGCGGCGCTAAAGCTGTGGGTGGCTGGGCGGCCGGCAGCCCCCCCGCGCATGGAGAGGGCCAGGCCTGCGCTTGGAAGGGGCTGCCGCTCTCGCTGCCCTCCCTCCTCGCCTGCCTGCAGACATCCACCTGCCCTCCCGAAGCAGCGCTGCCGCTGTTCATTTTTGTTTTGTGGCGGGAGAAGGAAGAAAGTGGGCAGCGAGAGCGGCAGGAGAGGGAGGGAGAGCTGGCGGAGGAGTGATACCAGCAGTGGGTGGACCGATGCGTGCGGGGAGGGAGAGGGAGGGAGGGAGGGAGATCCTAGCTGCAGTTTACTCGTGACGATCTCCTGTGCACTCCCCTCCCTCCCCCTCCCTCCTCCCCTCCCTCCCTGCACGCACGCAGCACTGTAGCCCTTCCCATGTGTTTCCCCCAGCTGGCCTGGCCTGCGAGGGAAGCACGTGGGAGATCCTAGCTGCAGTTTACTCGTGATGATCTCCCGCGTGCTCCCCTCCCTCCCCCCTCCCTCCCCGCACGCATCGGTCCACCCGCTGCTGGTATCACCCCTCCGCCAGCTCTCCCTCTCCCACCCACCCGCTGGCCCGTGCCCTTCTGCCTTACCTTTGCCAGCAGTGGTGAGCAGAAGTAGTACGCGGCTAGATTCTGCAAGTAGTGGCTGGGCGGGGCGAGTGAGCATCGGGCGGGCGGGGCAGGCAAGCATCGTGCAGGCGGGGCGAGCGAGCATCAGGCGGGTGGGGTGAGGGAGCAGGAACCAGTTCGGGGGCATGGCCAGCCAGAGATCACTGCTGGTTCGGGGAACCACACCAAATTTCCACTAACGGTTCTCCCGAACCGGTCCGAACCAGTAGCAACCCACCTCTGCTGATAACCTTATTAATTTTAGATTGCTAGGGACAGAATTGTTCTGTATCAATTAATTCTCTGTCCCCACTGGTCAGTTTAAATGTTTATCCAGAAAATCTGTGAATTTAATGACAAGTAACTCAGTCCCTTTCTTTGATGGATGCAAACTCTCTCTTTTGTAAAGTTTTTCATTGGACCAGCTGCAGACATCATGACTAATAAAACCAAAGCCTTCCCTTTTACACCATTCCTTTAGCCACACATTAAACTCCGCTACATGCTGACCTTTCCCTTTTTGTTCCTTATATACTGGTAAAACCTCTGAAAAGATAAGCCTACAACCTGTCCTATACTACTAAGTTCATACCCCAAGTGTCTCTGCTAGACAGATTATCTCACAATTTCCTTGCCAGCTTTGCATTCAGAGCACTTAGGGTGGGGGGAAGGTAAAGAGAACCTTCTCAAAGATGGAAGGTGAGGCAGAAAGTTTCAGAAAATGTCTCATATCCTTTCCTGATCCGGGCTATCTCCTTGCTTGCAAACAATTATTGTATGGATATAAGGGCTGGCAGCTTCCCAAATCATTTTTTCATTAAAGCTAACCTCGTTCTGAAGAGCCTGAGAATATTTTTGCCAACCTCAGAAAGGCAAATTGAAAGGATCACAAATGGTTTCTTTAAAAAGAATGGTCTTGCTTGTCCCAGCAGAGTCATTCCAACCAGATCCTTAGATTGAAGCCCCAGCACAGCAGTGTTCTTTCTCTCAATTCCCAGGATAATTGACTCTGGGATCTGGCTTCTTTCTGTTGTCAGTAATGAACTTATGCTGCCAGCTGTTTTCATTGCAGTGCTAATGAAATCAACCAGCTGTTCCTTGCAAAGAAAAGCTGTTGAATCAAAACAGCAAGCCCATTGAGAATTATTTTCTTTTTCATGATATGCCTCTTTTCAGCTTTGTAGCAACAGCGAAGTACATGTTAGCATGTGGGCTCAAGCACCTTAAAAAGTGCACATTGCTATCAAGTAAGAGTTGTGATGCATGCAAATTTCTGTGCCTACTAGCCACTGTCCATGGCAACATGGCTGAAAATAATCATTGGAATGTTTGCTACAACATCATCTTAGAATAGTGAACACTGGTGTTTGCTAAGTCCAGAGTCCTATCATCATTACATTTGAATCATTATATTACATTTCAATTGGAATTAAGGTTGAATCCCAATTTATGTCTTTGAAATTATTTTCTGAATTGTAGCAGTGACCACAATTTAATGATTACTTGACTTGTTGGATTTTAAAACCCATGCCAACCACCAATTAGGGAAATGAGGTTAAAGGAAGGAAATAAAGAAGATTTTGATTTCTAAACAACTATATATCTCTCTTTCTCCCATAAGTAGAGCTTAAATAAGGTTATGTCCACACAACATATTTTGCCATTTCAAAAATAGTTCTGCATCTGTGGGATGGATCTCCCATTCTGGTTTTAGGATCTCTGCTGATTTATTTCTGGCTCAGATGCAATACTTATAGAATTGCAGGAAGATTTTTCATTTCCAAACTGAGCTTATGGGAGGTGGTTTTCCCCATTGACAGGGACGCTTGTCTCAATCCAATCCTGAATATCCTAGTCACTAGCAAGCATTAGGCTTCCTTATCTGCTCTCATAGAGCAAGACCATTTTTTCCCCTGAAGTCTATCACTGGCATTTGAAATAAGCTTTTATTTTCCTCCACCCCAGCATATTTTCCTTCAAAACAACCTTTCTCTTCCAGACAAAAAAGCAGATTCTATTCTATTATGAGCCGAGGTGGCGCAGTGGTTAGAGTGCAGCACTGCAGGCTACTTCAGCTGACTGCTAGCTGCAGTTCGGCGGTTCAGATCTCACCAGCTCAAGGTTGACTCAGCCTTCCATCCTTCTGAGGTGGGTAAAATGAGGACCCAGATTGTTGGGGGCAATATGCTAACTCTGTAAACCGCTTAGAGAGGGCTGTAAAGCACTATGAAGCGGTATATAAGTCTAACTGCTATTGCTATTGCTATTGCTATTGAGTAACATTGAAAGGACTTTTGTATTGATATCTAACTGCCCCAAGTATTAATTGGTGGTACCTATGGCTTATACATGAAAAAAAACCCAAAGTACTATAATTTGCTTTGGTATAAATGCTGGTACAACCTGTGTGCACTGTTAAAAAAACAACAGGAAAAATCCATCTGGATCAACAGCTGGTTGCAGCATTCTGTTTTCCACAGACACCCTAAAGAGATCCAACTCAGGGCAGGAAGGCAACAGCAACTGATATTTGGGACTTCACAGCAGGGCCTTCCGTATAATTTTAGCTTTCTTTGACACTGAACATTTTAAAACAAAGGTGAAAAGGAAGCTCTCTAGAGTAGCAATCTTGTCTACTTACATGTGCAGGTAAAGTAAAAGTCTTCAGGAAATTAAAACATTGCTTGTTTTACAGAAACTTACTGCATATGAGCTTAATTTCATGTAGACCATAGGTGGACTCCCTTTATGTTGCTGGAAACCACATTTATTTGTTTTGGGGGAGGTTACAGTGACAGGAGTGATGAGGCAAGTCCATGGAGTTAAAGTTTCCTGATTAGGGGTGTGGAGAGAGTTGGATGGGGAGGGGAGTCCTTTTTAAACTGGGTTAAGACTATATTAAAAGACTTACACAACAAGTTTTTTTGTATTCATGGATTAAAATTTTGAGAAATCACAGTCACTTTTCAAAAATTGCACATTCAAAATTCAACACCCTAATCAAAGGGGTGGTGTCAGATCCCAAAGAGTGATCGTGCCATTCAGTTGAGAGAAGGGGGGGCCTTGGGTTTGATTTATTAGCATTGCCTGTGTCAATGGACGATTTACAATCCATGCCCAGGCGCCAAACATCCTGAGATCTCTTCACTTTTGGAGAAGGTTTATGAGGGGCAATGTGGGATGTTTCACTTCAATGGATAACAGAAGATGGTCAGAGAAATGTATGTTTATCCGGTTCCCAGAGCAGTTGATAAAGAAAACATTTTCACACTTGTGTATTGGCTAGAATCTGCATTCTGGCTAATGGGAGGGGTCTCTACTGCTTTAACTCTACCTGCGTTGCCTAAGGGTATTCAGACGTTGCTTTGAATGGACTGCTTTCACTTCTGCTTAATAAAAGATCCTTTTGAACTACATTGGCTCAGAAGTTCTCGCTTTCTTAAGTTAGACGGAGAGGCGTTCCTTACAGGTGGGTGGGTGAGTAGAGCTCAGGCATGGCCTTGCAGGTTGTCCAGCCTTAATGCAAACAACATTTGGTATCGGAAAAGAACTCAACTAGGTAAGGTAACCAAGCAATTTTACTATTTTGCTTGATCTGTCTAACCAATATCTTCATAATTAGATATTCATTGATACTCACAACATAAAATGTAGTGTATGAACCATTGCCATTCTAAGGAAAAAGGTAAGATATCAAAGAATGATTGATGTACATACCCAATCAAGCTTTTTAAAAATAGTCTTTTAAATGGAAGAACCTTATGTGGGGACAGGAAGGGGGGCTATGGTGTGCACTGTGCATTCCTATTCTGTTCCTTTATCCACTGGACATCCATTGAACATCAATTTCCTCCTATGGTAGAAATAGGCGCCATGGAGAACTATTGGTTGAAAGGCAGCTGTCCATTTTTCATTCCATACCTGTGTTCTTCCACTTGGAAGATTGCATGGGGGAAGCCCACATGGGGGAAAACAAAGAAGCTGCTTCAGAGAACTGAAGACCAGCTGCTGCTGACAGACCCGTCCTCATGAATTTATCACATCCTTTGGAAAGGCCATATCGGGTCATCTGTAGTGGTGACTTGTCTAACTCAGCTTTCCCCAACCAAAAAGCTCCTCCAAAAGCAAACTCCTCTCACCAAGAAGTAAGAACTTGTCCCTTGTACCTAGAACCACTCTTTTAAAAAAAGGCAAAACTATGAAGAAGGGTTCTTGAGTATATGCAGAGGGCATTTTATCTCTCCAGCATCCTCCTGCTTCAATTAGAGTTTCTGGAGCAGTGTGTATATAAATTGCAAGGCAGACCCAAGGCCAGCAAATCTCTTTTTAAGGATTCATCCCTGGCCAGTTCCCTGCAGAGGGAGTCACAGTGCTTCGCACTCCTCTTCATATTCATTTTGCACCACTCCTCTGCTCTGGCCCAGGCATTCTTCCTGAAAGGGCTTTTGCAATCCTGCTGCTGCCAGGCCTTGGCTGCAGTTGTTGAGGGAGTGTGGTGTTGGAAGCAGGCTGAGGCAGCAGCCCTGTCTAGAGAATTGAGGCTTTGGACAGAGAAAACCCAGATTATCTGCTGACCCAGCGCTGGGGAATTTGAAGTGGGTGGGTGGGGGAATCAACGAGCGAGGAGGAAGTGTCCTTCCCATCTGATTTTCCTCGTGACTGTGCTTTGCAGCCAAAGAATGTGAAACCATCAATGAGAAAATGGATAAGGAGACAGGAATGTTTATGGCTTTGCCACAATTTCCCCATAAATTTCAGAGATGCTGCTCCATGGAAAACAAAGTCCCATTCAGTTCTTCTGCTGCTCTTGTCCAGCACTCAGGCTTTCTGCCAGATGGAAACCCAGATAGTCTCCATTCTCAGCATCTGCCCAGCAGTATTCAGCATCTGCTTCTGTCATGGTCCCCTGATTGTTAAGCAGGCTCTAAAGTAAACATGGCATTTCAAAGGTAATCCATTGTGACAAAGGCTGAAGCTGTGGGCCAGCCTGACAGGCAGTTGGAGACAACCGCCTCAGGTTGCGCCTTAGGGAGGGGTGGGAAGAGGGAAAGAGTAGCAACAGCTGTCCTGTTCTTCTTGACTGAGCTATTTGGCTCTCCTGGAGAAGAGAGGGGTGTGTTCTTCCCAGCTTCTGCCTCTCCAAACCAAGCTTACTGCATCTGGATGTGATGGAGAATGTTTCTCCCCAACTCTCTGGCTTCCCTAAAAACTTGCCTGAGCCATTTTGGTATATGATTTGAGGTGAAAAGAGACATGTTACATGTCCTGGGAGTTTCCTTCTATGGGAGGAATCTAATCAATTCTTAGATGGGAGGGGGACTTTTTGTTCCCAATTCCCCATTGTTGCCCCCAGATGCTATTTCTCCCTAATATGCTAATAGCAAATATGCTATATGATCAAATTTAGGTAAATTGGTTGAGTTGTTGGGGCTGAATATGTAACCCTCCTGATCATTAATTCTTTTAAAGACATCTTTTAAAAAACCATTCTAGGCCCTGATAGCAATCTTAGTTAAGTAAATTTATTTATTTGTTTGTTTAACAAATTTATATAGCTATCGAAATCACATAGAGGTGACTCTGGGCAGTTTACAACACTTAAAAATTCCACTGCATAATAAACCCAACCCCATAAAAGATTGTTTTTTTACTAACTGAATAATCCACCCAATTACCTATTGTATTTGGTAGATTAAAAACATAATACACATATACTATACTTTTACCTAGAAAAATGCTCTATGCATTTGGTTTAAATAGTTGTTAAACAATATGCAGACCACACTAAGGGAATGCATAATTCTTTACTTTTAACTACTGTTTCATTACCTAGACCAGTGATGGCGAACCTTATTTTGCTCGGGTGCCAAAAGGGCCCGCACGTGCGTGATAGCGCGCGTGTGCGTGCCCACACCCATAATGCAATGCCCTCTGTGCATGCGCGCACAACCCCCCCCATGCTGCCCCCCCCGCGCATGCGCACAGTGCTCACTGAAGCCTCCGGAGCTTCTGTAGGCCCGTTGGGCTGTTTTTCGCTCTCCCCAGGGTTCAGGAAAGCCTCCTGAAGCCTGGGGACATCGAAAAATGGCCCAACGGGCCAATCGGAAGCTGGGAAACGGGCCATTTCTGGCCTCCAGAGGGCCTCCGGGGGGTGGGTGGGGAAGGCTGTTTTCACCCTCCCCAGGCTCCTAAAAAGGCTCTGAAGCCTGGGGAGAGCAAAAAAACGGGACTTCCCCACCCCCTCCGGAGTCTGGAAACAGCCTGTTTCCTGACTCCCAGTGGGCCCATAAGGCCCGAAAATCAGCTAACCGGCGTGCACATGCGCGCCGGACCTGAGCTCGCGTGCCCACCATGCGTGCCACCTGTGCCACACGTGCCATAGGTTCGCCATCACGGACCTAGACCCTTATCTTGCTTCAGCAATTACAAGAGATTGTATTGTCAAAGACAGCCAAGATACAGATAGTGTATTTGAGAGAGTATAAAAAGCCCTTGCATATTGACCTAATTTGGGAAGTGTTAATTATGAGTAAAATCACAACCATGTCAATATGACCAAGATTTAGACTTGCATTTTTTAACTTATGTGGACTCAGGTGAATAATTTTTCAAAAAGCCAGTGAAGCTTATAATAACATGCCATAGCACACATCTTCTGTATTCTGAACAATTCCCAATTGTTTAATTTTGTATTTAGAATTTTTATTTTGTAACTATACTGTAGTAGCCGCAGAATTGAACCTTAGGGTGAAAGTTTGGTGGTCTCAACTTGCCTCTCCCAGAAACCCTCAAACCTATAGCTTAGCTCTACTCCTGGTCTTGGTGGGCAACCTGTGAATTATTGCTGTCACTAATTATCTTCTAGGAAACACCTTACTTGCTGTCCTCCCCCTAACCTGAGTGTGTAGGTGTGTGTGTGAGAAGGCTTCTATACCCCCTGTTGTTTTCTGGCAAATAAGAAAAAAAGAGGGGGGGAATCAAATACATTAAATAGTGCCAACTCCTGGTTGGATATTGTCAAGGCATGTGATTAGCAGAATCATTTCCCTTCCCTTGGGAGGTAAACAAGATTAGAGTATTAAGAACGAAAGAGAGAATGTTAAACTCTTTTTAGCTTTCAGATATACAAGCAAGATCCTGAATGGCAAAAAGGAAAATAATATACAGAGAGACATGCAAATTACAAACTCTGAAAAGTACAAGTTTATTAAAACTTCCTGAGTTGTCCTTTAAGCCAGTTAGGCCCCAATGGTGGTGAACTTTAAATATTTAAAACATTTTCCACCATGTAAGTAAGAACAGGAGAAATACAGTCCTTTAAATAACAGAGGGAATATTATTGAAGATGAAGGGTGGAATGGTGTGAAAGTTGTGTTTTAATATTTCTTCTTATTAGCAAGCAAGCAACATACAAACAGTTTTAGGATGTATTTTTATGGATAAGCTATTAATCTTTTGAACTACATTCAGTTTTGCGCATTTTTATTGCATAGCTTTTAAAACATAACAAATTTATTGCTACTTTTGTTCTCTGTAACTTGAAGATAATTATAGTGGGAATAACCCTGTTGGGAATTGTAAACACTCTAATCAAGAACTGTTGTGCCACTTTGAAGTTCAATGTGACACCTACCTAGCACAAGATTGGTGGTGATTACTCACTTAAAAGTGTTATTGGAAGTAATTATTCCAGAGGGCAGTGTCCTGCTTTTGGAAAGTACTGTCAAATTCCTATCAGTCCTTCTCACAAACATTTGAAGCAGCAAGCAGAACCACAGTCCCTTAGTGTGAGCTGGTTGTTTTAAGAATATGTGGATTAAGATGGCATTGATTTCTATTTTCAGGCAAAGTGGGTTTCCTATGAGCTGTGAGAAGGCTTCTGGGCTGTTTTGAACGTGAATATTGATCAAGTGGAAATAATGGCCCAGGTTCTGCATATGGGGACTGCTTTCCCAGGTAGGTGTGTATGATGACTACTTTTAAACAGAGAGCATCAGCAGATGGCACTGGGCATCCTTTGTGCCAACGCAGATAGTAATCTTAGATCACATTGCCCCATTCAATCTCTGAATTATTCTCACTGAAAGTTCTTTTATTTCGTATCATGGGAAGGATTCAGTGGGATACAGTTCTGTTTCTTGTGTATGCAAACATGTTTCCACTTGATGCCTATAAATACAGTTGGGATTTAGTGATATAATACAGTATTTATAGAATACAGGTAGTCCTTTTTTAGTGACCACAATTGTTAAGTGAAACTTCTACTGTGCTTATGATCTCACTTCAGCTTTCCTTTGCCTTACAAACCTGAAAAGGTTGTAAATGTAAGAATTGATCACAGAGTTACTTTTCATCATCATCATAATAACTGAACAGTTGCTAAATTGTTAAATGAGAACTACCTATATATTAGTAGTTCCAGAATATAAGTTGGAAATAAAAGTTTGTCCTGACGAAAAGCAAAAATAGGGGAGGGACACAAGTGGAAATAATTCTGGCCAGACCACTAAATTAAGATTTCATAGACAATAAAAATCTCATTCTAGGAACCCCTAAATGCTACATAGATTTGGTTAAAGTATAGTATTGCAGGCTAACTCAGCCCACAGCCTGGAGTTCGATCCTGCTGAGGCTCAAGGTTGATTCAGCCTTCCATCCTTCCAAAGTCAGTAAAATGAGGACCCAGATTGTTGGGGACAATGTGCAAATAATGCTTCTGCATTGTAAACCACCCAGAGAATGCTGTAAAGCGCTATGGAGCGGTATATAAAATTAAATGCTACTGCTACTGCTACAGTATCTGTTTCATCTATGGATTAGAGAAAAGGGGTTGGGAGAAAGTCTCGGTTAAAAGAATAAAATTGTTTTCTTATTAGAACAAACCAAGTCCTATCTACACTTCTGTAACCAGCTAGATGCCCAAATATGGCAACTTAAGAAGTGCATCTAAGGTCAGTTTACAACAAGAGCAAGCTAATAGTGTCCATTCCCTGTTTCTATCCAGCATTTTAGAAATACACTGACTCTGGAACACTTTTTGTATTCTTCTGGAACACTATATGTGCACGTGCAGAACACTAACATTTTTTTAGCATACAGTATTTGAATACCTTTTGGAACAAACAACAATGAACAGAATAATGTTTTTCCCCCATCACTGTCCTCAGGGCTAATCATTGGGACTATGGAAAAAAGTTATCAGGACTGCTGAAAGATCTGTGGTCCACAAAGAATGGCATAGAATTGCCTGTGAACTAAGAATTGCCCACACGGAGCATTATACATGCAAGCTGTATTTTCTTATATTATGTCAGTACTGAAGTTGGATGAGATGCTATGACACTTGATATGAGACTATAGAATAAAGGCATCAAACTCTTTAAGATGTAGCTTTGCAATCAATCAATCTATGATGCTTGTTGGTTTGGCAGTCAGATCCAAATAATGCAAAATTGGGGGAAATGTAGAGTTCCTATTTACTGGTTACAAGTACCCTATTTCATTCAGAAGTTGTGGGAGCTTCATCACTGGAAGCTTTCAAAAAGAGACTGGACTGCCATCTGTCAGAAATGGTGTAGGGTCTCCTGGGCAGGGGTTGGACTAGATGACCTACCTGCAAGGTCCCTTACAACTCTGTTATTCTGTTATCCCCTTGTTTGAGGAGAGCTATTTTGATGCAATAGACAGATTTAAAAAATACAGTTGATTCTAAGCTAATTTTTCTCATAGAATGGAAATAGGAGACAATTGGAGGTCTATGACTACATTTATCTATGCTGAAATCAGCCAATACATGCCATGATATGCAAAACATTCATTATTCAACTAGGTCATGGTGATCCCAGCCTTTCTGTGGTCAGTCCTTTTATGCACATCCTCCACCCTGATGGAAAAGTGTTCTAAGCTGATCTTTCTCTTTTGTGTTTTGAAGGAAAGGTCAATCCAGCCTCTACTACAATCTTCCATGGGAAGGAGCAAGATTTAACTTACTCGTTGGAAACTCCTTATGGCTACCGTCTTGATCTGGACTTTCTCAAATATGTGGATGATATTGAGAAGGGCCACACTATTAAGCGCATTCCAGTTCATCGCCGACCACGCTACAGCTCATTGCCCCGGGGCTATGGCTACACTGGTTCATGGTGGACATCCACTGAGTCCCTCTGTTCCAATGCCAGTATGGACAGTCGCCATTCCTCCTATTCTTATTGTGGCCGTAGCTTCTACCCACAATACACTAATGCAATTCACAGCAATTTCAATGCCCGTGTGGAGAAAACTTTGCTGGATGCTAGAAAGAAGTTAGAAGACCAGGCAGACCTAGATGGGGAAACCCCCACAGCAAGTAGTCTAGGAAGTCTCCACAGCAGTGTATCTGGATCAACAAATTCTTTGGTTGGAAGCCAGAGTATTTCCCATCAAACTTCTTACAATGGCTCACACCAAGGTGCTCCTGGACAATTCACACCAATTGGTTCTGGGTTGTCCACTCCAGTCTCACCAACTCCAGGACATCTTCAATATGTTCGTGAGCAGATGGCTGTGGCTTTGAAGAAGTTGCGCCAATTGGAAGAACAGGTCAAGATGATCCCAGTCCTTCAGGTGAAGATCTCAGTGCTACAGGAAGAGAAAAGGCAGCTAAGTGTTCAGCTTAAAAGCCAGAAGTTCTTGGGGCACCCAGGAGGATTTGGCAAGGGCAAATCACGAGGGGAGCTCTACATAGACATCCCTGAAGAGGGGGCAGGTGGAAATACAGAGGACAGCAGTACCAGGCCTGACATGAAGGGTAAATTGGATAAGAAGGAAGTGAAGTCAGTGGGTGTGGGAAGGACAGTTGAAGATGGAGAAGTGAATGTGGACATGGGAAGATGTGACATAGGAGTAGCAGTCAAGGAGGAGGAGTTGGGATTGCCTTCCCCAGAAGTGGAGCAGCAATGCCAAGCTATTCAGACACTATCCACCAAAATTGCTGTGTTAGAAACACAACTGAAGAGAGCACTTCAAGATCTCCAAGCTGCCCATCAGAAACTGGAGCATCAGGGCAGGGAGAAGAAAGACAAAGAAACTTCGACAAGAGATGAAGGTCTGATAGAATGGGAAGCAAGGGGAGAAGGTGTACAGCAGTGGGATGCCCCCATTCGGGTTGATGCAGTCAAAGTTGTCCAAGTGGAAAGGGAGCCAGAGATCGCAGCCAGCATAGCTACTGGGCCTCAGAGGGCACAGGTCCTGGAGAGCAAGGAGCCCTATGCCAGCCTCAGGCCTTCAGCAGGCAAAGATTCAGTCTCTGAGAAAATTCAGGTGCCACTTTGTGCCACATACCACAGCAGTGAGGTGATGGAAACCGCTTTCCCAATTCACTCTGGAGCAAACACAGCCACCACCTTTCACTCTGTGAAAAAGATCAGCATTGTCAACACAGAAGAGGATGGGGATGGAAAGAAAGAAACAAGAGGTAAGGAACAAGGAAAGTAACCTAGCCTTGATTTGGTTTGAGACAAGATTACTCAGTTCAGTTACTTTAATACCAGTTGCAGAGATACTGTACATATCAAGACAATAAGACAGAGAAGTGAAAGAGTAAAGAAGAAAAAAAATACTAACTAAACAATAAAATAAAATAAAAATGATATAACTCTAGTACTATGAGTACAGGTACTCCTCGACTTAGAATCAGTTTGTTTAGTGACAGTTTGAAATTACAATGGCTCTGAAAAGGTGACTTATGACCGTTTTTCACACGATCATTGCAGCATCCCCACAGTCACATGATCAAAATTCAGATGCTTGGCAACTAGTTCATATTTATGACGGTTGCAGTGTCCTGCAGTCATGAAATTAGCTTTTGAGAACTTCTGACAGCAAAGTCAATGGGGAAGCCAGATTCACTTAACAACCGTGTTATTAACTTAACAAATGCAATGATTCACTTAACAACTGGCAAGAAAAGTCGTAAAATGGGGCAAAATTCACTTAACAAATGTTTCACTTAACATAGGCTAAAATTGCCTATGTGTTCTCATCTGCTGAGTGGAATGTTTAATTGTTTATCTATTTATTCTCCTAATATCTTTCAACTCTCTGTCCCTAATGTCACAAAGAGCTAAACTGTTATTACTTATTGTTAGTTTAGTTTCTCTATATCCTTCCAGCTAGAACCATTGCTTCTTTTAAAACAGCCAATGCCTGGCATGACTAAATGCAAATCTATAGAATTCACCCCAAGTTACAACTTAAGAGAAAACTGGTACAAAATGTTTTATAGGTTCAGTCAGTAATTGCCAAGATAAACACATCATATAGTAAAAAATACTAGAAATGTAATGATACAGAAGGAACATTTTATCATATGTGATGGACTTGTAAAAAGTTCAAAAATACTGGAAAGAAATATACAGAAAATGTTAGAAAACAAATTTGAATTAAAACCACATTTTGTTTTTACTAGATGTAATTCCAAGACATTTTAACAAAAATGTTATAGTTTACAAAGATACATGTTCATAGCTGGGAGGATAAACCTAGCAGAGCATTGGAAAACAGATCTGTTATTGACTGTATCATGCAGCAATGGCAAAATTGAAATCGGCGGCGATCCCTGCCGCCTAGAACAGCTGATCGGCGGTATTCTGGGAGGCCAATCCAACCGCTGATCAGCTGCTCGGCAGCAAAGGCTCCAGCATTCCCCAGCAGTGGCAAACGGTGGCAGCGGTGAGAGATGACGGCAGCTGCACCAACCCCCTCCCCCTCACCGCAATATTCGCTCTATAAGACACATAGACATTTCCACCCACTTTTTTTGGGGGGGGGAGAAGTGCGTCTTACAGTGCGAAAAATATGGTAATAAATTATGCAGCAAACCTATGCATTTAGAGAACGGTTTTTAAGGGGGGGGGGAACTGGCCAAGAACTTGACTGAATGAGTAAGTAAAATATAGTAAATAAAACAATCACTTAAGGAGCATTATATCCAGGGTCTCCAACATGATGCTTGACTGAATGCGTCCATGAATATTTTCCTTGACATCCCCCAAGGTATAGTTGAAATGATTGTTTATATTAGCAAATTAATTTTAAAAAAAGAGGGAGGAGAACTGCCCTGTCTCTAAGCAAAACTCCAGTCTTCTGGATTGATTTTTCAATACTTGGCCCCTAATGGGCTTTATAAGCTTTCTTGTGGCTACAGTCAAATTTACTTTGGAAATTTGGAGATCCAGCAAATCCGAATCTGACCGAGGACTTCTAAGAGCCCTCATTAGGACTTATTTATTGGCGATACGGGCGGCACAACGGTTGCATTTTTCCGCTCTTATTGCATCGGCTGACTCTCGCCCAGCCGCCCTGTTCAAGGTAACTCGTTCCCTCCTTAACATTGAGGGAAAGGAGGAACCTTTGCAGGGGAGAGCTGAGGAATTTGTACAGTATTTGGCGGATAAAGTCGCTCAGATTCGGATGGACCTGGACTCTGATTGGGCAAGTCAAGCTGAGATGACAGGGGCAGGTCTTAATCCAATTTTGTGGGAGGAGTTTGAGCCTGTGACTCCTGAGGAAGTGGACAAGGCTATTGGAGCGATGAGCTCCTCCACTTGTTTATTGGACCCGTGCCCCTCCTGGCTGGTCTGAGCCAGCAGGGAGGCGACACGAGGCTGGCTCCAGGCTGTAATCA
>QLTV01000775.1:5660254-5676850 GCA_003457575.1 Thermophis baileyi | reverse complement strand
ACCTAAGTGTAGCACACAAAATTATCTGCTACAATGTCCTACCTGTCAATGACTACTTAAGCTTCAACCGCAACAATACACGAGCTCACAATAGATACAAACTTAATGTAAACCGATCCAAACTTGATTGCAAAAAATTCGACTTCAACAACAGCAGTAGTTAGCAGTTAGCAGTTAGTTAGACTTATATACTGCTTCATAGTGCTTTACAGCCCTCTCTAAGTGGTTTACAGAGTCATCATATTGCCCCCAACAATCTGGGTCCTCATTTTACCCACCTCAGAAGGATGGAAGGCTGAGTCAACCTTGAGCCGGTGAGATTTGAACCGCTGAACTGCAGCTAGCAGTCAGCTGAAGTAGCCTGCAGTGCTGCACTCTAACCACTGCGCCACCTCATAAACACCAAACTCTATGGAGAAAATATTTATGGTTGCTGTAAGAGGAAATAAGGAATCAATCAAATTTACTCTTCTTTAGGATTTCAAACACATGCTAGCAGAATTTCAGGAAAAGGTATTAAAATAAATTATAAACAAAAGAAAAAATATATAATTATATTCCATATATTCAAATGCATGAAGATGAAGCAGGGGTTACAGTTTCATAATAGGGTGACAGAACACAGTACTTTCCAATTACTGTTGTTTCAAAATCAGATCTCATGCAACTCTTTAATAAAAGTTATAGACACTGTGATGCTCCTCTTCTTTTTTTCAATATAATTTACTTTTCTTTCCCAGTATTATAATAAAACAGTGACATCATTCTATTATGCAAATGAGAAGAATATGGCACAAAATCAGATGAAGTAGTTTTTGCTGTTAATGTGAATCCAGTTTCAGTCTTGATTTTCTGCTTCTGTCAAACACTTCTGGGATATTCGTTGTGATCGAGAGGCGGCGGCGGCGGCAGCGACTGCTCGCCTTTCTCCTTCTTCTCCTCCAGTGGTATCTCCCTGAAACGCACTGACCGGGAAATGAAATACCCAATAATCGTCCACACTCCCATCGCGTACAGCAGAGAGAACCGACGCGACCACAGGACGGCCCGCTGCGCCTTGAGGTCGCCACTTGTCATCTCTGCGTCCAACAGCCCTTTTAGCGGCCGCCTAAGGCAACACTGAGCGAAGCAGAGAACTTGCTCCCCGCTTCGGCTGCTTCCTAACCTCATGGTTTGCTTTCAACAGAGTGGTCAATGCCTGGAATACGTTACCTGACCCAGTTGTTTCTTCCCCAAACCCCAAAAACTTTAACCTTAGATTATCTACCATCGACCTCACCCCATTCCTAAGAGGTCTGTAAGGGGCGTGCATAAGTGCACAATCGTGCCTACCGTCCCTGTCCTAATGTACCCATATATTCATACTTCTTGTACTCATAATCATGCTTGTACTATTATATATATATATACAATCATGTTTATACTTTGTCAATACTTTGCTTGTAATCATATATGCTTGACAAATATTAAATAATAATTAAATTAAATTAAATATGGGGTTTACACTTACTAGCACATGATCTCCAGTGAGACATCATTATGGCCATATTTTTAATGATCCGTGTGGAGATAGAATTAGACATATTCTAATACCATATCAACCCCATTGTGAAAATGACTTTTAACTATTATTTTTAGGGCAACTTGATATTCGTATCAATCCAGAAGTTTTCAATAAACTATTATTCCTTAAATTAAATTAAATTAAATTAAATTAAATTAAATTAAATTAAGACATTTCAAGGCACTTTTAGAGGTGCAACTGACCTCCAGAGTGTCCTCATTAACAGCACTCAGTGGTACTTGAGCAAAACCCCACATTATTAAATATTGATTTCCTTTCTTTCCAGAGCTGCCAATGTTACCTTTTTCAGTCTCACTTGGTCTGCTACTATTTAGTGTACATGTGGTTAATTGATTTCTAATTTTGAATGTTCACCTTTTATGAGGTCCTGTAGCAAGGCTATTTGATTGGGATGGGGGCAGAAATAGGCTCCAACCCCTATTGGCTCAATAACCATCTTTTCCACTCAGTACCAGGAATGCATCCTTAATCCACTTCCTATCATTGCACTTCAGAACCAACAGAATTTACAGAATAACTGAGTTGGAAGTGACCTTCTACTGTAGTCCAATTCCCTGCTCAAGCAGGAGACCCCATACTATTCCTGGTAAATGGCTTTCCAAACTATTCTTAAAAACCTCCAGTGATGGGGCACCCAAAACTTCTGGAGCCAAGCTGTTCCACTGGTTAATTGTTATCATCCTCTTTCATTCTAGGTTGGGTCTCTTTCTGATGTGTTTCCATCCATTACTTCTTGTCCTGTTCTCAGTTCTTTGGATATTAGATTGACCACCACCCCTTCTCTATGACAGCCTCTCAAATATTGGAAGACTGCTATCATGTCAAAAACCCCCCCCACACCACCAGTCCAGAGTTGAAAGAGACCTCGGAGGTCTTCTAGTCCAACCCACTGCTCAAGTTGGAGAACCTATACCATTTCAACCAAATGCTTGTCAAATCTCTTTTGAGAGCCTCTAGTGATGGAATACCCAAAACCTCTAAAGGCAAGCTATTCCATTGGTTGATTGCTCTCACCATTAGGAAATTTGAGTAGTGTTTTCTTTTTACATAAAGAAGGATGAATTAAGCAGGTGTCCTTTCTCTCTACTGCCCATTACTTCTTTGCCATTTTCTCACATTAGTGGACTGATTGTTTCTTTGATTTTTTTCTTTTGTTTTATGTTGTAGGAAGTACACCCCAAAAGGACAGTGCCAGAAACCTCACAGTACCAGAAACCTCAGAAAACAGTGCCAAGAGACTCAAGCCAGCCCTTCCCCCTTTAAGAAAACCAAGAAGCACCAGCTGAAAGGAAAACTCAGAGCAGCTGACAACAGAAAATTCAGAGAGCTGACAACAGAAACACTTAAGTAGAGTCATTAAGATAAGGGGAATCAGGCTAAAAATCACCAAGGCAAAACCAGAACTCCCTTCTTCCTGTCCCTGACAGGATTAAACCCCAAGGACAGGAAAAAACAAAAGACCTGAGACCAAGATTAACCCAGTAAAACAGGAAAACAAAACCCAGGGCAATCAGAAACACATCAAAACCCATCAAGCTGCAGGAGCTTCAAAGGGGAATTAAGCATAAAAGGCTCAGATTCACACTTCCAAGCTGCTGGCAATCTAGAAAAACACATGGCTTTTTTGTCAAATTGCTACAAAGTACCTTGTTACAGTCTCAATCCAAGAACTAAACCCAAAGCATCCCCATAGAAACCGCAGACTATGGCAATGACAATAGGAATGGTGTTGCCAGAAAGGCTGGATGAGCTCTATGTTTTTTGCATCCTCCTTATCATTTTAGGCAAAAGCAAAGAATTGTACCCTCTCTGTTTCTCCTCATCAGGTTTCATACACAGAGAGAATAATGTAAGCTGCCCATATATTTGACACCTATTCAGTGGTGGGTTGCTCCCGGTTTGGCCCGGTCCTAAGAACCAGTAGCGCCGTGGTGGGAGGCTCTGCCCACCTGCCCAGGATGCTCTGCCCACCCACCCTTGGCGCTCCACCCACCCACCCGGGATGCTTCCGTGCATGCTCAGAAGCGTCACGCAAGCGCGCGAGCACGCGCGCGAACCGGTAGTAAAGGGTTTTAGAACCCACTACTGCACCTATTGGCTAACTTTGCAAAATACTCATGGAGCTGACATGGCTAAATGAATACATTTACTGCAGAAAAAGAAGATTGCATGTGATGTATTTTGCTTATGCTATAGCTCTCAAGAATATTTGAAAAATAGTCTGTTGGTTTTCTTTTCGGCCATAAAATTGTAGATTTCAAAGAGATTTGTTACATTTCTTAGAAACCAAAACCCTTATATAATTCAGAGTTTCAAGACAATGAAATTCTGGTTTTTCTCTTCCTTCCCTTCCAAGCCAATCAAATTAATTAATTAATTAATGGTTTTGTAAGGGGCCTGATCTCTGTTGATTTAACTTCTTTAGTGCAAGAACCATTAGTACCTCTTCACCATCTACCATTCATCTGTAGCAAATCAGACTTGGATGAAGCAAGATAGGAAGAGTATTGAAAGGTTTCAACTTTGTGTTGTAGAGCTTGAGTATACTATGGGCGGCCACAACAAGAAACTATAGGATTATTGAACAATTTCTCATTTGAGAGAAAAGTGCACAGACTCAAATTATCCTACTTGGATATATTCTATGAAGTCCAGCTCTCTGGAGAAAGGTCTAATTCTCTAAAAGGTAGAAGGAATGAGATGGAGAGAACAACCAATTGCAACATAGATGGATTCAGTTACAGTAGTGATAATGCACTATTGGAAATGCTCAAGGGCCAGGTTAGGCACAAATTGTCATGAAGAAAATCTATCCATGAAGCAATGGTGAAATAAAACTTTTCCCTACCGGTTCTGTGGGCATGGCTTGGTGGTCATGTGACTGGGTGGGTGTGGCTTGGTGGTCATGGTCATGTGACCAGGTGAGCTCAAAAACCAACTTTCACACTTCACACACAAACAGTACAAAAGCCACACAACTGACTCATGCACAATGGAAAAGCACACAAAATGGCCCCTGCAACAACAAGCAGGAACCTCACAGATTCACAGAGAGCTCAAAAACCAACTTTCACACTTCACACACAAACAACACAAAAGCCACACAACTGACTCACACACAATGCAGAAGCAGCTGGACTTGACACAAAATGCCCCCTGCAACAAGCAGGAACCTCACAGAGTCACAGAGAGCTCAAAAACCAATTATCACACTTTACACAAAAACAACACAAAAGCTACACAACTGACTCCTACACAACTGATTTACACACAATGCAGAAGCAGCTGGACTTCACACAAAATGGCCCCCTGCAACAAGCAGGAACCTCACAGAGTCACGATTCCCGCGAATAGGTATTTTTTTAAAAAAATGCTTTTAAAAAGTTTTTTAAAAAGTTTTTTTCACCAGTGGGTCGCTACTGGTTTGGGCGAACTGGTCTGAACCGGGAGGAACCCACCCCTGCTTCCGGTTCTTCAAACAGGTAGTAAAAAATGCTTCTAAAAAGTAAAAATAAAGGTTCAGACTATCAGCTATTTGACAATCAAAGCGTGCACGCACCCACAAGGTGCGGGAGGGAGCGAACCGGCAGCCAGGTAAGTTGGAACCCACCCCTGACAGGAAGCATTTGTTACTATGGTCCTAAGAATCAACATCAACTTGATAACACATAATTAATCAATCAGGATGATCAGTGTATAATTGCATTGCCTGCAGCCAAGAAATGTGGTGCAAATATGCCAAAAGGGACAGAATGAATAGTCACTCTGGAAGGAGAAAGGAGAAAGGAAAGGATCTTTGAAGAAGTTTCAAATTCATATGCCAACTGTCTTCTTTACACAAAAAAATTACTCAAGGTTACTCAAGGACCATCAACGGTTTCTTCTTAATGCAAGATTAAATGTAGAAATGGTGATTGCAATTTGCATTCCTGAGCTACTGCAACTCTGGGTGCTATAGAAGTTTACAGAATTGCTCGATGGTGACATAACATAGTTGCTACAGCAAGTGAGGCAACCACTTATCCACTCACTCAAAATGAATATGGAAACTGAAATACTTGGTCTGCTTGCTATTTACACTGTACTGACATGAGGATAAATTGTTTTCCATCCAAGGATTATTCACAAACCCACCATCTCAGTATTTAAAACCGTTTGTTGACACAATCACTCATTCAGTCACTAGAACTTTATTGAAATTCAGACCTTATTCTGGTCAATAAAGCAGGAATAATATATAACACAGATAATATCAGAAGATAAAAAGGAAGAAAAATTCAGCCTTAAGTCTGCAGAGAGAGCCAGAGGGGATGTAGTGGTTCATGCAACAGGATACAAATTGGAGGATTAGATGTTCTTGACCTGCCTTAAGCCGGATGCCTGCTGGGTGACTTTGGGTCAGGTGGTGGGAAACACCTTATACCCACTTTGAACAATCTATTATTTTATATCATTTATGTACCAGATGGAGAAAAGAATGCCATCGCCGTCTCCATCTACCATGGAGATCTTTAAGATCTGGCCAATGACCTGATATCACTGCTTGTTTTGCTTTATTTTCTTTATATAAATGAAACTATCAAACTCCACAATATTGATGAATTGAAGTAAAACTTGGCAAATATTCCTTGAAAGAAAGCTAAATGAGCATTGGAGATATTGTACAATTTGTTTAAGAGGGGCTTGGGGCATTATATTCATGGGACCAAATGAAGACGTGTGCATGCATGTGCATATGTCTTTGCTTATACTTCAGTGTGGAAGGCATTCCCTATTCTTCAACCAGACATTATGCCATAAAGTGACACACAAATACAACATAGAATAACTGAGTTCAAGGGGACATTAAAGATCTTCTAGTCCAACCCCCTGATCGAGCAGGTGACCCTATATCATTTTGGACAAATAGTTGTTTAATAAAGCAATCAGATAAAAAGCAGTATTAATCAATAAGCATTATTATTGTCTACATCAATGAGAGAAAAGCAAGTACCTGAAAGAGTGGCCTCTTTCATCTACCTATCTGTGTTTTCTGTACTATAACCTGTATACAGATTTTCATAAAATATGCCCAGACCACTTGATGCAAAGTATTGTGAATACCCCAGTGTCTATTTTAAATAATTACTGACAGTTAAGAGTCTGCAATTTACATGATCTGGTAGCCAGGTGAGGCATGGGAAGCACATCCATCCATTCCCAATCAATTATTTCTACTTGCTTGGCCAAGTGATTTTTCAATCCTCTCTGCCAAAGATGATATGTGTGTGGCCAAAAGGAGCAGATATTTTAATTCTATGTCTAGGGCGCTACTTATTAATTGGATGGCTCGCTTCGCAAAAGGACTTCCTCACTGCTGCAACCCCATTTGAGCACCAGTTCACTTAATAGGCCCTTGGCCATTACACTGGCACCTGCTTTTCTGGTAACAGCCCTACACACAAACACACACACTTAATTACTAGAGAGGGATATATCAACCAATTGCTCCTTTTTCTGTTTACCTGTCAAGAAAGTCAGTCTGGAAAAAGTACTTTCCTCTAGGCAGCTGGGAAGGATATAGCCTTATTCCTGTTCCCTTGGAGTGGGATAAAAAAAAATGCACAATTGCCCACTATCTCCTGTGACTCTGTATGAATTCCTTCACCTGCCCAATATTACTTGAACTCAGAGCTAGGGATTCCTCCCCTTCATAGGTTTCTTTATGAAGAACTCTCAGGAGTTAGGAAAGGTATTGCCTGCAATAGCCCAATTTTAAAATAAAGACCCCTGCTATGCAGAAAAATAGATTTATGGCTATGTGATATTATGTGGGCTATACCTGGAACACTTTACATATATAAATATAACGGGTTGAGCAAACTGTGAAGTGTTCTGATTCACTCTGCAGTCTTCCTCAAGGCTAAAGTGACTCCTTTATAAACACCTCATTTCTCAGAGTAATCACCGCATCATCAGGATATTGAAAAATAGTAGTTTGCTCACCCCAGTTTTATCAGCAGAGTCTATGTAATACAGAAATTGTTGCATCTTTGAGTAAATTTATTTTCCATTCTTGTCCTCATCCCTCACTCTTAGGATCCTTTCTCAGAGCAACTGTATCACAGATAGGCAGGAGATGAAAAGAGGGACTAGTCTAATATACCCTGAAATGTTGTCCCTTTTCTAAAGCACTTTTCTTGTAGTTGAATGAGAGCCAATGTGAAGAATGTGAAATTCTGACACTGAATGATGTAACTCTGTTGCTCTGCCAGGTGAGTACATTTTATTTTTATTTATTAAACCTGTTTGTCACCCATCCCACTACAACATTGCTTCAGCTGGCAGTCCACAGCTATAGGTGTCCCAAGCAAATATTGAACAGCTGTATTTACTTTGGGTCTAAGAGTATAAATGTATGACTAAGCCTGAAAATTGTGTTGTGTGATAGATCTCAAGTTACCAGGTCACCGGAAGTATGGGAGAATGTCTTGTGTTTCACTTTGAAATCATCTCTACATCTCTATAGCATCCATGGAAGCTGACATTTCATTGTCATCCCAAATGAGGTAACATCAGGGGCCTCCTCCCAAGAGGCTTTTTCACACTGAGCTGAGGGGCACCCAGGGAGGCTTCAGAATAATGGAAAGATGTGTGAGAAAAACCTACCCAAGAAAGGCTGTGTGCCTTCTATGTATTTTTCATCTTCCATGGATTTTCAGGCAGGAGGAAAGAACTGCACTCTGTTTGTTGCTCCTGGTCAAGCTTGATACAAACAGAGCATAATGTAAACTCCCTGTATGCTCAGCAGTTAACTATGCAAAATACTGATGGAAATGACTCAGCTTTTGTGTCCCTTTACAATAATGAAGCCATATGTAGAAGATTTGTTCACCATTTTTAAAATTGCTCTGTTGTGTGAGCCAGGCTGGGCGCAAGAACTGAGGCGAGGAGACAGAGGTAATGGTTAACACATGAACGTTTTTTAACTGGCTAACTGAGAATGAAGACAACGCGCCCGTTTGACGCGCTATTTATAGCCAGCTGTCAAATGGGACAGCCAATCACAGGTTTCTTCTGTTCCACTCCTAGAGCGGTCCGAGGAAATACCGGAACACAACACTCCTTTCCATTTAGTTAGCGCAGGCGTAGTCCTGCAAATATGCAGGATGGCATTGGACCCACCCTGATCTTCTGGGCTCAGTAGCACCGGCGAGCGCTTGCTGGCCGAGGTCAGCCGATGAAGGGACAGGTTGCAATGGGTCCTCTCTGCTCGGCGGAACGGCTTCTTCAAACAACACGCCAGGAGGTGCAGGTGAGTCTGGCCAGTTCCGGTCATCGGGTGCAAAGGTGTTCGGTAGTAGATGCTGGTTTATGCCTGGATCCTGGGAGACAGGGGCCGTGGCCCTAGGTGCGCTTTCCTCAATCCCCGGGACCCCATTGGCTGCCTATCATGCCCTCAACTGATCTATATGATGGCGCCATAAACGGCCATCCTCTAATACCACCCTGTACGAATAGGTTCCAGTAACTCTGGCTACAGTGCCTGGCAACCATAGGGGATGCCCTAAATAATTCTAAGCGTAAACCCTACTACCCTCACTGAAAGAATGGGCAGAGCCGGTGGAATCTAAGGGTCTCTCAGGAGTGTACTGTGGGTGTAATCTATCTAAGGTAGTTCTCAACTGCTGTCCCATCAATAGTTTGGCAGGACTCCTGTTTGTTGCTGAACATGGCATCGTATGCTTGTCTACCTTTTCCTGCAAATTTCCGGGACCCAACTTCACCAAAGTTTCCTTCATGGTGCGCACCATGCGTTTGGCCATGCCATTACTGGCCGGATGCCATGGCACAACTAGGCCATGTCTTATGCCCAAACTAGCTAGGAAAACTTCGAACACTGTCGAAGTTAGTTGCGGACCATTATCTGAAATAAGTAAATCCGGTAATCCGTGGGTGGCGAATAGGGACCTCAGACTTCTGATTACAGCCTCCACCATGGTGGATGACATTAATTTAACCTCCAGCCATCTGGAGTACGCGTCCACCACGACCAAAAACATTTGGCCCCATACAGGTCCCGCAAAATCGATATGAACGCGTGACCAGGGCGCTGCAGGGGTTTCCCATTCCTGGGCTGGGGCCCTAGGAGGAGATGCCCTAGAGATCTGGCATGGGTCACAGGTAGCTATCTGCTCCTCAATGGCACTATCCATTCCCGGCCACCACACATAACCATGGGCAAGCACCTTCATGCGCACAATGCCCGGGTGCCCTCTATGCAAAGTCCGCAGCACAGCCTGTCTCAATGGGGGAGGAATGACCCCATAACAAGCAACCCCGCTGTACCGACAGTTCTAACTGCCTGGCCTTGAATGGTTGGAAAACCGTGGGCACCCTTTCTCTCGGCCAACCTCTTTGCACCCAGTCTATCACACAGGACATTACCTGATCCCTAGAGGTAGCACTAGCGATGTCAAGGACAGTAACCAGGAGGTGGAGGTTGTCAACAAAGAAAACTGAGGATGATGGGGCAGGATCCTCAACTGTAGCCGTCAGAGGGCAACGGCTTAAGGCATCTGCATGGGACATGTGTCTCCCTGGTCGATGTCTCAAAACATAGTCATAGCTCACGAGGAAAACAATCCAGCGAGTCATACGAGGGGAGAGCACCTAAGGAGTTTGATGATCCCCAGCCATAAGACCGAGGAGAGGCTTATGGTTGGTCACTAATTCAAAATGCCGACCGTAGAGATAATGATGAAACCTCTTCACACCCGCCACTAAAGCGAGCGCTTCATTGTCAATTTGTCCATAATTGCGCTCGGCAGCTGCTAAAGTCCTAGAAAAAAAAGCAATAGGGGCCTCAGAGCCATTTGGTAATCTATGGCTCAGAATGGCACCCACCCCATAAGGGGAAGCATCGCATGCCAGGACTAGAGGAAGAAACTCACAATACTGGGTTAGGACAGCATTAGACATAAGGAGTTGTTTAACTGCAGCAAAAGAGGCAGACTGCCTCTTGCCCTAGACCCATGGAGCATTGGCATCAAGGAGCCCATGAAGGGTTTCGGCGACCAATGCTTTGTGTGGCAAAAAAATGGAATAGAAATTGAAAGGCCGAGGAAAGCCTGTAATTCCACCTTGTTAGTCAGAGCTGGTGCATCTAGAATCGCTTTAGTCTTAGCCTCAGTTGGATGAATGCCCCCAGAATCTATGAGGAACCCAAGGAATTCCACTTGTGGCACCTCGATAACATACTTTTTTCCCTTGACCTTGAGGCCCACCAGCTGAAATTTTGACAACACAGCCCTCACATGGGTGATTAACTCAGGACAATTGGTAGCCGAAATTAACACATCATCAAAATATGGAATAGTTCCTGGGATGCCAGACAAAAGCCACTCCATCAAGCTCTGAAACAGCCCAGGCGCAATACTAATTCCGATTTGAAGTCTTCGGCAACGGAAAGTCCCGCGGTGGGTGATAATCTTCTGGGCTTCCGCTGCAGTGTCATCAACAGGCAGCTGTTGATAAGCTTGGGACAAGTCCAGCTTCATGAAAATGGTGCCCCTCCCCAACAAGTGCAACAGGTGCTGGACAACTGGCACCGGGTATGTGTGTGCCGGCAACGCGCGATTGACGGTGCATTTGTAGTTGGCGCACAAACGAATAGAGCCATCAGCTTTGATAGGTGTCACAATGGGGGTTTCCCATTTTGAATGGTCCACTAGCTCTAACACGCCCTTGGCGATCAGCTTGTCCAGCTCAGCGTCCACTTTAGATCTCAACGCAAATGGCACCTGATGAGGCTTAAGATGAATAGGAGCCATTTGAGGGTCCAGATTGAACGTGATGGGGTTGCCAGTATAAGTGCCCAAATTGCCATCAAAAACTGAGGGAAACTCCTTAATAAGCATTTGTTTGTCAGAATTATCCACCACAGCATTGATTCCGCCTACGATTAACCCTAAGGCGTTGAACCAATCGAGTCCTAGTAGGCTAGTGAAGGGCTTTTCCACCACCAGAAGGGGTAGGCAACCACAGAAGGTTTTGAACTGCACCCTGAAACGACCTCTGCCTACAATGGGAATAGTCTTTAAGTATAGTCTTTAAGTATTATCGGACATGGCAGCAAACAACGTTTGGCTATATTCGGAACCAAACGTTTGAGTGTGCTTCAGGACACTATTGAGGTGGCAGACACCTTGTCCACTTCCATGGGGCATTTATGACCCTCTACCTGCATGGTGACCCATATCTTATTTCCTGGGTCGCGTTGAGTCTGGCAGATCGGTTGCTCTGATAAATAGCATAACAGTCTCTGGGCTTGAAACTTGCTGAAGGGCGCCATTTCTCGAGGAAAGATTCAGAAAAAGGTGTTGGTTTCCCCGCTCTGCACACTCTTGCTATGTGGCCACGCCGGCCGCAACGGCAGCAAACCGCATCTTTAAAATTACAAGCCGACCTCAAGTGATTGCCCCCACAACCCATACAGGGGCTCTGGGAGTTAGATCTGCCTTTCTGCCAACTCTTGTTGGGCGCTTCTTTAAGGCAACATATCTCGTCCTCAGTGACTAGCTCTTCCACCTCCATAGGTGACAATGGATCTACTGCATTAATTCTATGAGATGGAGTGGGGCTGTGGACTACATCCATCTCAGCCAAAGACTGGCTGGATATTTCAGCCTCTCTGGCCTCATCCAAGGCAACTTGGAATGTGAGGCCATGCATAGCAAGCAAACGATGCTTAAGCTGGCTGTCTCACACTCCGAAACCCAAACGGTCCAACAAGTAGTCTTCGAGGTTAGAAAACTCGCAATAAAGTGCTACTTTTCTCAGAGCCACCACATACTGATTAATCATCTCACCCTCACATTGGTTTCTGTGGTAAAAAGCATAACGCCGGGCACAACGAGAGGGTGGAGGCACATAGTGATCCTTTAGCTTAGTTAGCATTGCTTCCCACAAAATGGTGTTAATGGATTGAGGGGCAAAAAGAGCTCTCGCCATTTCAAACATCTCCGTGCCACAAAATCCCAAAAAATAAGCATGTTTCCTGTTACCGGAAAGTTCAGTGTAAGCATTAGCAATGAGGAAGCATTTGAATCTAGCTACATACGATTCCCATGTTTCAGCAGGAGGATTAAAAGGCGCAAATGTGTGTTGGGTAGCCATTCCTGTCAGCTGAGGGGGGAAAAAATTCTGGTTACTTCAGCCTGAATGACGACTCGTCATTAATGACCGCTATATTCACCTCAGTTCCGCGACCCCACTTTCATCGCCAGTGCTCTGTTATGTGAGCCAGGCTGGGCGAAAGAACTGAAGCGAGGAGACAGAGGTAATGGTTAACACATGAAAGTTTATTAACTGCCTAACTGGCTAACTGAGAACGAAGACAATGCACCTGTTTGACAACCGCTATTTATAGCCGGCTGTCAAACGGGACAGCCAATCACAGGTTTCTTCTGTTCCGCTCCTAGAGCGGTCCGAGAAAATACTGGAACACAACAAAAATAGTCTGTTGATTTTCTTTTCTGCCTTAAAACTGCAGACTTTACATCCACTTGTCCACATTTCACAGAAACCAAATCTTTATATAATCCAGGGCTCTAAGGCATTGAAATCCTGATTTTTTTTTCCTTCCCCTTTCCAAGTCAATGTATATCTTGTAAGGAGTCTGATCTATGTTGATTCTCCAGTTCTTTGCATTTGGAGTGGACATTCAGCCCTCTATTCTTATGTTGATAAGAACTAAAATCCTGAATGACCCACTTCACCATGTGTGCCTTCTTTTGGTAACACATAGTATAGAACTGATACATATGCAAAAGAGTGGATTCAATCACATAGTACACCATTTTCATTCTCCCCATTCCCAATATCTCTTGTTATGCCAGCTGAATTTTGCCATTATAAGTGAAGACCTTAAATCTCCTATTTTTCACCAGATCATCTTTCCCAAAGAAATCTGAGTGCAGATATCCAGGTATCTCCAAATCCTAACATCCCAGTCATAGATTACAGACAGATTAGATAGATGATACATAGATACAGTAGATAGATAGATGAATAGATGATAGATAGATAGATAGATAGATAGATAGATAGATAGATAGATAGATAGATAGATAGATAGATAGATTAGACAGACAGAAAGACAGGTGTGTGTGTGTGTGTGAGAGAGAGAGAGAGAGAGAGAGAGAGAGAATATTCTTGGTAAGCATATTACTAGATGATAGCTACATTTCATTAAAACCACACATAACTAATCTACCCTGATTAGTAAGTCATTTGAAAGTAACTAGTTACTCTGCAGGCCACTCAACAATGGAGCCAAACATTTATCATTCCAAACTATTTTAGCTATAAGCAGAACCTTTTAACGATTCTCTTTTAATTAATTCTCTTGCTCTTGCAAGGACTTTTGCAACAGTTAATCCTCAGGAGTGTTTCAATAGAAGGTAATACAACAATGCCAATTACATTTAAGAGCAGTTGCAATATTTCACAGTGTGATGCAATCATTATACCTGCATAAATAGAGAGCTGTGTCCTATCCCAGGAGTAAGATTTGGTCCAGAACCAATCCCAACATGAAGATCCTTTATCTGCTGTTTGCATTCCTTTTCCTTGCATTCCTGTCTGAACCAGGTAAGAAACCAAATTCTTGATAATTTAGAAAAGACTGATAACTCACTACTTTCTAAGCAAGTATGATCGTCACTGAAAGCAGGGTAATCTTCAACATCTTCTTTTAGTTTATGTTAAAGAAATAGCTTTGAACACTGTGGACTATTGACAACATGAGCCTTCAAACATTTTGAAAAATATGCCATTGATTTTTCTTTTGCATTAAAACTCAAGATCCAGTGTGATCAAGGAGGGACTGGAAAACCAATTCATTGATTCACCAAATTCTCAACAAAAGACATTATGACGTGTTTGAGGGACAATAGAGAGCCAGTTTGGTCTAGTGGTCAAAGCAGCAAGGTAGAAATCAGGAGACTGTTATAGTCCCACTTTTTGCATGAAAGCTGGCTGGGTAAGTTTGGACTTCTCTCAGACCAAACCACCTGACAGGATTGCTGTTGTGGGTAAAATAGGAAAAGGCATCCTTGGTATTCTCTCAGCTTGTTTTTTTCTTACAGTTGTTTCATTACCAAAGTAAGTAACATCAGTAAGGAATGGAGTTTGCTCTCAATTTATATTCTAGTGGTCTGCCCTGTTAGTATTCGTAGGAGTGGTCTTGGGAGGTTTTTTTTTTGCACTGTTTATTGAATTGGCAAGCATACCTGCCAATTCAAATCTGGCCAAGCTTAAAACCTGGGTTGATATATGATATATTGGGGCTGCTGAAGGGAGATTAGCAGAAATTGATTCCTTGGTCAGTGAGAACATCCTGAATTCATAGGAATCCTGCAATTCTGTAGAAGAAAGTGATGTCTTAGAAGGAAAAAATTATCTAAATAACAAAGTATCTTTACTTATAATTTCCCAGTCTACTGTTTTTCTTTTCACAGGTAATGCCCAGCGCCTGTGTCATCGTCGAAGAGGACTCTGCTATTACCGTCACTGTCCAGGAAACACCATCTACATGGGGAAACTGGACTGTCCAGGGAGATCGATATGCTGTCAACGGTAAGTAATCACTCCTCTAATAAAGATGCCACAGATGTACATTGGGATACTCTTGTTTGTACTCCAAAGCATTCCAAGGCATTGACCTGAAGAGGAACAGGCGTTTCAAAGGCAGAAAGGAGGGCAGGAGAGATTTTCAGGTTGAGATAACAGAATTTACCTTAAACTTACTTTGATCAACCTATTATTTTATCTCATTTGTATAGCCTCATTGGAAAATAATGCCATCTCCATCTACCACCCTGGATGTCTTCAAGATATGGCTAACGACCTAAGATTACCGCCTGCTATTGCTTTGTCTTTCTTTACATGAATCAAATTGCTATGTATCAAACTCGAAAACATTTATGCATTGAAGTAAAATTTGGCAAATATTCCTTGAAATAAAGCTAAATGAGCATTGCAGATATTGTGCAACTTTTTAAGAGGGAGCTGGGAGCAGTATATTCTTTGACTATGAGAATGTGTCTGTCTGTTTGTGTGTCATATCTCTTTGCCTACATTTCAATGTGGAAGGTGTTTCCTGCTCTTCAACCACACATTATGCCTAAAGTCACACAGTCTCATTCTTCCCCATCTGTTTATTTATTGAAGCAGTTATTTTGCCATTGAGGTCTTCCAGCTGATGTGGTTGATTGAGCAGAAGTAGAACAAAACAAAAGTTAAACATTACCTATTAACTAAGACCCCAAAATGGAAAATATAAGATCCAGCCTATACTGATACGTAAGAATCACTTAAGATTTTTTTTAAAGCTAAATACTGTAGGATATTACTTAGAATGTCCTTGTCTGTTGACTCAGTAGAGACAAACAACCTGCTATCTAACAAGCAGTTTGGTTTTAGAAAAAAATTGTCCTGTAATCTGCAACTCCTACACTGTAGAAACATTTGGACCACATATCTTGACCAGGGTAAAGCAATTGATGCTATACATAGACTTCTGTAAAGCCTTTGACTCAGTAGTGCATAACACTGTTGAAACTAAGTTCCTATGGCATTTCCGGATCCCTGAACAAGTGGATAGCCATGTTCCTGTCCAACAGGCAACAAATAGTCAAAATAGGGAGGGCCCAATCAAATCTGGCATATGTTAACAGAGGTGTTCCCCAAGGCAGCGTTTTAGGACCCACACTCTTTCTGCTTTACATCAATGACCTATGTGATCATATTAAAAGCAGCTGTGTCTTCTTTGCTAATGACGTAAAATTATTTAACACCACTGACAATGCTGCTGCCCTACAAAGCAACCTTGACTATGTGTCTGAATGGTTGCGTAATTGACACTCCAAATTTCAACTAATAAATGCTCTGTCCTACACATTGGCAAAAAAAAATCAGAACACCAAATACAAGCTGGGCGGAAATGATCTCGTAGATGACCCACACTA
>QLTV01000775.1:5619189-5656689 GCA_003457575.1 Thermophis baileyi | reverse complement strand
CCTCTGGACCCGCTCAATAGTGTTAATGTCTGATATACAGTGTGGCTTCCAGGCAGATGAGCTGTATTCAAGAATTGGTCTGGCAAAGGTTTTGTATGCCCTAGTTAGCAATACAATGTTACCAGAGAAGAAGCTTCACAAGATTAGGTTAACAAGTCTAAATAGCAAAGGACTGTGTTTATTGTTCATCAGATGAGTGGCTATAAATGTGACAAATACCGAAACATATATTCAACATAGTGTTTTGGCCAATCTCAAACCTCAAGGTCACATTGGATATGCACTTTCAGGTAAGGAGCAGTACCCTGATCAAACCACTTTGCATAATTCCATTGACTTATAACTTGGGTAGGGATGTAGCTGACAATCTTAAAACAACTTAACTGGGACTAGTTTTAAAGTCACAGGAATACATTCTCCATCTTTCCTATGGGAAAAACATGACAATGGATGAAGTGCTTTATCAGGCCTGCAAGACCACATAATCAGTGTACTCCGTTAGCCTCCGTCTTAAAATACCTCACTCAAATATTGAAAAACCCTCACTTACCCAATCCTTCCATTCCCTATTACCCATTGGAGCTTCCAGGATCTCTTAGCAAAGACCATTATTTTGATTTTCTGACATTTACCACAAGCTGGTTTTAGCATACTAAGGTGTTAATGGCATATTTTAGGCTAGTTGTGGTTCCAGATATAATGGGTGAATTGTCTGCATAAAGTAATAGTGGATCATTCACATTTGGACTTTGAGGTAGGGGAATTAAAGATTGTGTCTGAAATAGGGAAGGAACATTTTTGTCTAAATTCCCTATGCACAAGAAGTCTTTGTCTTTGAAAGTGCATCACACCTTCCCTGTCCTCCACTGTCTCATGGAGCTTGCACAAATTCTTGTGGAGTTGGCACAAATGGAGTTTGTGTCAATGGCACTAACTAATCATCTCATTCTCTGTATTCCCCTTCTTCTTTTGCCTTCCATCTTTCCCAACATCAGGGTCTTTTCCAATGAGTTCTCTCTTCTCAGTATTTGAACTTCATCATTCTCAGGAGTGTATTGTCTTCTATAACCCATTTTTTTAAAAAAATAAAGACCTCAGATGTACAGGAAGAATAGTTTTATGGCCATGTGATATTATGCGGCCTATAAATGTAACAGTTTCACCAAACAGTTTGACTGCAGAGTAAATCTGAAGACTTCTAATTCACTCTGCAATCTTCCTCAAGGCTACAGTGGGTCCTTCTTTCTCAGAGTAATCACCAAATCATCAGCATACTGAAAAATAGTAGTTGCCTCTGGCAAAGGGTTAAAACTAACAAACTGTTTATAAATGTCATTCAAAAATGTTTGAAGCATGTTTGTGGTGTGTTTCTCTATTTGAAGACCACATCCAAATAGTCTTTCATCATATATACACCAATAATTTGCAGGGGCCAAGTTTACCCGTGTGTACACTAAGATTGAGTCCACCATCCAACTACTAATCAAACTCAACTCTAATTAGCATTTCTAGTCAGTCAGGTTTATGTAGCCAGGATCCAAAGCTAAAGAAGTGCTCCTCAATTATTTCTAAGCTCAAATGTCAGCACTGGTCTTCACTTGTTTATTTTCTTTACCTTACTTAATTTGATTAAAGGTAAAGGTAAAGGTTCCCCTTGCACATACGTGCTAGTCATTCCCAACTCTAGGGGGCGGTGCTCATCTCCGTTTCAAAGCCGAAGAGGCAGCGCTGTCCGAAGACATCTCCGTGGTCATGTGGCCGGCATAACTAAATGCCCGAAGGTGCACAGAACGCTGTTACCTTCCCATCAAAGTATTTACCAAATACCAAGTCAGTTTGTATCTGAGGTTTCCGCATGACCATTGCTGCACCCACTCACTAATTGACCATTCCTTGAGTAATAGCAGGAATTCAACATTATTTAGAGGTTTCAAGGCACTTTTAGAGATGCAACTGACTTCAAGATTGTCTTCAGGGCCGTCTTAACAACATTATGGGCCCCGGGCAAAGCAATGTACTAGGGCCCCTACGACAACTACTCACAGGAATAAAAATGCAGTAAAATGTAATAAATGTGTTGCTGTATTTATATGATACAAGGTGCATTGAAGGGTTAACATACACAGGTTAGTATGGGGCCCCTATGCTCGTGGGGCCCACGGGCAAGTGCCCATCAGGCCCATGCATTAAGACAGCCTGGAGTGTCTTCATTAACAGCTCTCAGTGATACTTGAGCAAAACCCCACATTATTAAATATTGATTTCCTTTCTTTCCAGAGCTGCCAAGGGATTTAACCTGGAAATAAGGAGAAATTTTCTGACAGTGAAAACAATCAACCAATGGAACAGCTTGCCTTCAGAAGTTGTGGGAGCTTCATCACTTGAGACTTTCAAGAAGAGATTGGACTGAATTTGTCAGAAATGGTGTGGGTCTCCTGCTTGGGTGGGGGAGGGTTGGACTAGATGACCTACAAGGTCCCTTCCAACTCTGTTAATCTGTTAATGTTACCTTTTTCAGTCTCACTTGGACTGCTACTATTTAGTGTACATGTGGTTAATTGATTTCAAATTTTGCATGTTCACCTTTTATGAGGTCCTGTAGCAAGGCTATTTGATTGGGGGGGGGGGAGAGAAATAGGCTCCAAACCTCAAGGCAAAGCTCAATAACCATCTTTTCCAGGAATGTATCCTTAATCCACTTCCTATCATTGCACTTCAGATCCAACAGAATTTACAGAATAACCGAGTTGGAAGTGACCTTCTACTGTAGTCCAATCCCCTGCTCAAGCAGGAGACCCTATACCATGCCTGGTAAATGGCTTTCCAAACTATTCTTAAAAACCTCCAGTGTTGGAGCACCCAAAACTTCTGGAGCCAAGCTGTTCCACTGGTTAATTGTTCTCACCCTCAGGAAATTTCTCTTTTGTTCTAGGTTGGGTCTCTTTCTGATGTGTTTCCATCCCTTACTTCTTGTCCTGTCCTCAGTTCTTTGGATATTAGACTGACCACCACCCCTTCTCTATGACAGCCTCTCAAATATTGGAAGACTGCTATCATGTCACCCCCCAGTTCTTCTCTTTATTATCCTGGACACACCCAGTTCTGCAACCATTCATCCTATGTTTTAGACTTCAGCCCCCTAATCATCTTTATTGCTCTTCATTGCACCCTTTATAGAGTTTCTAACATGGTAACTAACATTGAATACAGTGTTCCAAATGTTTTTTGTTTGTTTGTTTGTTTAGCAAAGCAGCATAAAGCAGTACTAACATTTCACATGAGCTTGATAAAATCTCTCTGTTGATGCAGGCTTGGCTTTGGGGGATCTTTTTAACAGATGCAACACACTGCTGGCTCATGTGTAAGTGGCTGTCCACTAGGAGTCTGAGATCCCTCTTATAGTTAATGTAAAGCCATATTTTTCTCACCACTGAAAAAAACCCCAAAGGTTAGAAATACATAATAAAAAATATGGCCACATGAGATCCTTTTTAGCTGTAGCAGCAGGAAATATTTAGTACAGGATAAAGCAGGATCATCTTGAACATCTTTTTGTTTTACTTTAAAGAAATAGCTTTTAACAGTGTGGACTACTGACAACATGAGCCTGCAAACATTTGAAAAGTATGCCATTGATTTTTCTTTTGCATTAAAACTCGAGATCCAAATTATCAGGCATCATGGAGAGGATTCACTATTCTTGAAAGAACTTTACTAGGGTTTTTGTTCTTGTAGCTTGTTTTCGTTGATTTGGTTCCTTTTAGTTTCAGTTTTAGTCTCAGCAAAATATGTTCTATTTGAGTAAAGAGGCATAATAGAGAGACAGTTTGGTCTAGTGATTAAAGCAAAAGGCTACAAATCTGGAAACTGAGTTCTAGTCCCACCTTAGGCCTTTCTCTGAGCCCAAACCTTCTCACAATCTTGGTGCTTTGGAGAAAATAGGAGGAGGAAAGGTAGTAGATACATTGACTAGTTATATTTTAAAAATAAAGATGCAATAAAAAAATAAAAGATAAATAGTAATCATCTAGTGAATCTATTTGTACTTAATGTGGGGAAAAGAGATGAAATTAGTATAGTATAGCATAGACTTTATTGTCATTATACATCGTGTATACAACAAAATTGGTTTAGCCTCTCTGGTGCAAATTGTAGCAAAATGTCACAAATGCACTGTTTTTCAAACGCAGAAAAGAGCAATGATTGGGCTATTATATTATGTGGGCTATACCTGGAACACTTTACAAATATAAATATAACAGGTTGAGCAAACTGTGAAGTGTTCTGATTCACTCTGCAATCTTCCTCAAGGCTAAAGTGACTCCTTATAAACACCTCATTTCTCAGAGTAATCACCACATCATCAGGATATTGAAAAATAGTAGTTTGCTCTGAGAAAAGGTTAAACACTAGCGAACTCTTTATAAATGTCATTCCAAAATGTTTGAAATATGAGTATGTCTGCAGTTGTTTCTCTATTTGCCTTAACCTCACCCTGGCTAAAATCCCTCCTTCTCCAGACTTTACAAGACTTGTTCACACCATTCTTGCCTGTCTCCTGCATTTAGCAGGATAAGGAGCGGCCTTAACACAGTTGGAAGGGACCTTGGAGGTCCTCTAGCCCAACCCCCTTCACAAGCAGACAAATGTCTGTCCAATCTTTTCTTTAAAAACTGAAGTGATGGAGGTTTTGAAGTATATTATTATTTTTAACATTAGTGTAATATTATTTCAGAATAATTATGATAAGGTAATGGATTAATATTAAAAAGTTTTATTGAAATGAGATAAATTACAACTCTGACTGTTGGGTAGAGTTTTGGCAATTAAGATGAATGTTTTACTTTGATTGTTATTTTTTTATTTCACACAATATTGATATTGACAATTGATATACCATTTAAACAATGGCAAAAAAATATTTAGAAGTTTGTATGGAAAAAATCATATAAAAAACCAAGAATCAAGTATAAAATATTGCAAGATGCTAAAGAATGTACGTTAGGATTAAGCCTGCTGTTTGGTATAGATGAAGGATTGGATGACTTTGAGAAACAGAAGAGACTGGACAACCATTTGTCTGAAATGGTATAGGGTTTCCAGCTGTAACAGAAAGTTGGAATAGATTATCTCCTCAGTCCCTTCCAACTCAGTTATTCTGTTATTCTGAGGTTGTTGGAATTGGAACAAGTTAATTTGAGATTTGGATGCCATGCTTGTTTATGTTTATGTTAGGTTTAATATGGATATTATTTCAGTAATTTCAATATTCAATAATTCAATATAATGCAAACACAAGGAACAGAAAATATTCCAACCAGTGTCTTAAACTTTGAAAGAGCTGATTTTAACAAACTCAGAGAGACCCTAGGAAAGATTCCATGGACGAAAATCCTAAAGAGGAAAACAACTCAAGAAGCATGGGAAACTCTGAAAAATACAGTCATAAAAGCCCAGTCCAGCACAATACCACTGAAAAAGAAAAACAAGAAATTCAAGAAGAAACCAACATGGCTGCACAAAGATCTCTCTGACAGACTGAAAGACAAAAAGGACAAGTACAAAAAATGGAAAGAGAGATGCATAACTAAGGCTGATTATCAGCAGAGAGCCAGAACATGCAAAGATGAAGTCAGGAAAGCAAAGTCTCAGAATGAACAAAGACTTGCAACAAATGTCAAAGATAATTTTAAAAGTTTCTTTCAACATATTAATAACAAGAAAAATTCAAGGAAACAGTAGGTCCACTAAAGAGAGAAGATGGCAAGGAAGTAACAGGCAGTAGGGAGAAAGTAGAGCTGCTTAACTTGTTCTTTGCATCAGTCTTCACAAAAAAAGAAAGTATAGCCCAATGTACCAAAAAAACTACTGTAAAAGAGAAACTATGAATAAAAATTAAAATAAGCAAGAAAATGATAAGAGAACACCTATCTGACCTAGATGAATATAAATCATTGAGATCTGACAGAATACATCCCAGAATTCTGAAGCAGCTGGCAGATATTATCTCAGAACCATTGTACCATATCTTTCCAAAATCTTGGATCACCTGAGAAGTACCTGAGGACTGGAAAAGGGCTGATGTGATTCCCATCCTCAAGAAAGGGGAGGGGGGAGACTCAAGAAACTATAGATCAATTAATCTAACATCAATACCTGGGAAGATCCTGGAAAAGATTATCAAGAAAAAGATCTGTGGACAACTAGTAGCAAATAAAGTTATAACTAGTAGCCAGCATGGGATTGTTAAAAACAGATCTTGCCAAACAAATCTTATTTTATTCTTTGATAAAGTGACTAAATTAGTAGACCAGCGAAATGCTGTCAACATAGTATATTTAGATTTCAGTAAGGCATTTGACAAAGTAGACCACAACCTATTTCTTGGTAAGCTAGAAAAATATGGGATAGACAACACCACCACCAGATGAATTGCAGCTGGCTGACAAACTGTACTCAATGAGCAGTCCTTAATGGTACTACATCCATGTAAGCAGTGGGGTACCATAAGGTTCCGTCTTAGGCTCAGTACTCAATATCAGTACTCAATATCAGTACAATATCATAAATGACATAGATGAGGGAATAGAGGGGGAACTCATCAAATTTGCAGATGACACTATACTGGCAGGAATAGCCAACACCCCTGAAGACAAGCTCAGGATCCAAAAAGATCTTGACAGACTTTTACATTTAGGCAGGAAAAATGAAAGGTATAAATACAGATTAGGTGAGACCTGGCTCAAAAACAATAACTGTGAGAGGGACCTTGGACTCTTAGTGGATGATCACTTGGGTAATCAACTTGCTATGGAGAATCTCCGTAGACATTCATTCATTGCTGTCACATAGTTTTTCATGAAACATACTTGGGAAACTACTAAACAAATGCAGCTTCCTATTGGTCAGGTTTGAACACTTTATGCTGTTCTCTTCACGTTTTCTGCATTACAGTGTGAATAATCAGGGATCAAATTCAAACAGCTTTGTGAGAGATTTGGAGGAGGAAGCATGAGATATATTAAACTGCCCTCTCCACAGACAGAGAAGCACTACAAATTTTTCTTAGTACCACAGAGGAGGTTAATTTGGTTGATTTAAAAATGCCTTTAAGGGATAACAGGATGGAAACAGGGTTTATGAAAATGTCCTCATGAAACTTTGCACTAAGTTCCATCTTTTAAATGATAAAAAAACTCAAGGTAATAAAAAATGCTAACAGCACAAAATACTTCTTGAAATACCTTCATCTATTGCCTATATGACATTGCTATGATTAATAAGCCAAATTCCCAAGAAACAATTGATAATACTAAAAAATCTGTCTCAGCAGTAAAATTTATGGAATGATGAGTCTCAGTACAGAAGAAAACTGTCCAAACATTATAGCAATAGCAATACCACTTAGATTTATATACCGCTTCACAGTGCTTTACAGCCCACTCTAAGCGGTTTACAGAGTCAGCATATTGCCCCCAACAATCTGGGTCCTCATTTTACCAACCTTGGAAGGATGGAAGGCTGAGTCAACCTTGAGCCTGGTGAGATTCGATCTGCCAAACTGCTGGCAGCCGGTGATCAGCAGAAGTAGCCTGCAGTACTGCACTCTAACCACTGCGCCACTGCGGCTTATGACATGTTGTATCATGGCTTCACTTTCCATGTGGCAAGTTAACTGAGATAACTGAAACTAAAAGGTTCCTTCTCTCAATCCTAACCATTAGTCCCAAACAACAAAATGTCATCAGCATAAATAATAAATAAAAGCCCTGGTCACTTCAAATGCCTTTCTAACAACTGCTGAATAATATTAATTTCTTCGCATAGAAATGTAGGCAGCTTCTTTTCAAACAGTGCTCCTAAATTATTTCTAAACTAAATGTACTAAATGTAAGTAATAGTCTCCATTTATTTTTTTATTCTTACATGGCTTAACTTGATTACCAAATACAAAGACAGTTTGTACCTGAAGTTTCCTCATTCCACACCCTCTCATTACTTAAGGTAATTGTCTATTTCTTGGGTAATAGCAGGACTTCAACATTATTTAGAGGTTTCAAGACTCTTTTAGAGATGCAGTTTCCCCATTAACTGCTTTCTGTGGTTTTTGAGCAAAGAACCACATTATTAAATATTGATTTCCTTTCTTTCCAGAACTGCCAATTTTACTGTTTTCAGTCTCATTTGGTCTGCTACTATTTAGTGTACATGTGGTTAATTGATTTCTAATTTTGCATGTTCACCTTTTATGAGGTCCTGTAGCAAGGCTATTTGATGGGGGTGGGATCATCTGTAGTCCACAGAAATAAACTCCAGCACTCAAGGCAAAACTTAAGAGATGTGGCTGGATAAGGACTTTTCCATTCATTGCCAGGAATGTTTATTTATTTATTTATTTATTTTATAAAATTTATATGCCGCCCAACTCCCGAAGGACTCTGGGCGGCTTACATCATAAAAAATAAAACATATAAAAACAATTTAAAAAAGAAAGGGGAAAAAAAAAACCCCAACTATATTTAAAATAAAACATTCACACAACCATGCATGGGCCAATCAGAACAACTATTGGCGGCACTGTCTGGCCGACGGGACCTGAAGAAGGCCAACCCTGTGCGACCTCACTGGTCGATGGGAGGAATGTGGCATAAGGCGGTCACGCAGATAAACTGGTCCTGAGCCATGTAGGGCTTTAAAGGTAACAACCAACACCTTGAATTGTGACCGGAGCGCAATGGGCAACCAATGCAGCTCGCGAAGGATGGCACTTGTGTGGGTGTACCTTGGCACACCCATGACTGCTCGCGCAGCTGCATTCTGGACCAGTTGTAGTCTCCGGACACTCTTCAAGGGTAGCCCCATGTAGAGCGCATTGCAATTGTTTCCTTAACCCACTTCCTACCGATTGCCCACTACCACCAAGTTCCATACCTGACTCCCTAAAGCAGAGGTCATCAACCGGTGGTCCGCGGACCTCTGGTGGTCTGTGAGAAAATTTTGATGGTCCGTAGTGCACCTGTGTGGAGGAACTGCTCCGGGATGACCAATGGGCCAGTCCTGTGACTAGAGCTCTGGAATATGGGACCGGCCAGGCAGCTTGTGGTGGGGCTGGAAATCTCCACCGTAGAGGGAGGTACGTGCAATGTGCAACTTTGCAGGTGGTGCAACATGCAAGAGTAGCGCAGCCTTCGCCAGCCAAAACAAGGTAATGGTGCTGTTGCAGCAAGGGGGGTGGCAGCGCAGGCAGGCTGAAGCAATGGGTGTTGGGAACCCATGGCTCTTTTGTCCCCATGCTGTGGCTCCCTATTGGCTGAACCCACCAGTGGCTGACCCCGCCCCTCACCATCTCCTCCCAATCACTCCTCGCCTGGCCTGAGAAGGTAAGGGCGGGGGTGGAGACTCACTCCATATTCCAGAGTGGGAGCCAAGTGCCCCTGATTCGCGGGTGCTTCTTTCAGCCCTTTTTGGTACTGCGCACAACTTGGTCATTCAGGGAGAAGCACGACTTCCTCTCTGCCCCGAGACACTGGCCCGGCCATTTCTTTCTGCCGCTGCTGTTGGCGCTTCCATGGCCTGCCCACTGCTCTTGCAGCACCTTGCGCAGCACGGTTAAAGTTAGCGTGCTTCACAATGGGGGAGACAGCATCCCCTCCTCTTCCTGGAGCTCATTACAATGCGGAGCATCGGCCGCAGCCGGGTCAGGCGAGTGTCTCGGGGCGGAGAGCAGGTCATGTGTCTCCCTGAGTGACTGAGGTGCGTCCAGCACCAACAAACGCTGAAGAAGCGCCCATGAGACCCAGAGAGCGCTGGAGAATCAGAATGAAAGAAAGAGAGAGAGAGAGACAGACAGACAGAGAGAGAGAGAGAAAGACAGAGAGAGAAAGAAAGAGACAGAAAGAGATGAGAGAGAAAGAGAGATGAGGGAGAAAGAGACAGAGAGAGACAGAGAAAAAGAGAGATGAGACACAGAGAGAGAGATGAGAGAGAGACAGAGACACACACAGAGAGAGAGAGAGACAGACAGACAGACAGAGAAAGAGAGACAGAGAGATGAGAGAGATGAGAGAGAGAAAGAGAGAAATGAGAGAGGGGGGAGAGGGAGAGAGAGAGGGAGAGGGAGAGGGAGAGGGAGAGGGAGAGGGAGAGGGAAGGGAGAGAGCGCTGGATTCATATTAGTGGTCCACAGGATTTAAAATTATGAATTTAGTGGTCCCTGAGGTCCAAAAGGTTGGTGACCCTTGCCCTAAAGGATCCTCTCAATATGCCTTTGGAAGGTGTTACCTGCTCTTCAAGCACATATTGTACTTTAATTTCACACAATCTCATTATTCCCCCTCTGTTTATTTATTGTAGTGGTTACTTTGCTACAGAGATCTTCCAGCTGATGTGATTGCTGGGAAGAAGTATAAAATCAAATTTAAGCTATCAGTTAAAACCATGGAAAGGAGCAGAAAATAATTTCTTAAGTTTGTATTTTTCTCAAATTAAATACCATGGGATACTTCTTAGAATAAGAATGACTTTGTCTGATAACTCAATATCAGCATAGGTTGAGTCTTGATAAAAGAAAGCAAGATGTAGCACAGGGGTGTCAAACCCGATGTCATTGAGGGCCGCATCAGGGTTGTGTTTAACCTCAGGAGGCAAGGGTGGGCTTGGCCATGGTGGGCATGACCAGCTTGAGGTCACTCGTGTTGGAGGCACCTGTGGTGGCCCAAACACTCTGCCAGTGAAAACGGGCTCCCGAGCTCTATTTTCAGCTGAGACAGCCTCCTGCAACCCTCTGCCAACGAAAACAGACCTGGGGGGGTTCATATGACAGGAGGCCGTCGTGGCCGAAAATGGAGCCTGGAGCTTCGTTTTCACTGTCAGAGGCACCACGGACCATTCCTTTGCTTTCTCCAGGGTGGCCCCACGGGCCAGATCTAAGCAGTCCGTGGGCCGGATCTGGCCTCTGGGCCTTGCGTTTGACACCCCTGATGTAGCAAGAGGAAATCTGCATGAGAGAGAGAATCTGTTCCTGGACCATTCTTTTTGTTGAATGGACAGACCGACAAATGTATGTTATTAATTTTAGGCACCAGCATAAAACAATAGAAAGACTATACAAAAAAATCAAATTATCAGAGGGTGAGTCAGATAGGATATGATATACTGTAGACACACACACACAGCCAACAAATGAGGGATGTTATTGTGCATACTATTATACCTATGCTAATAAAGGAGGATAATCTGATAATATTGGGTATCAATGTTCTCGCAATCAAAGAATTTGACCTGCTAGATGCATTGAACATTCCATCACAATGGCCTCCAACTTTCTGAATCAACTCTGCTGCAAAATGTTCTCATTGGTGACATGGTTGTGCCAAGGGACTCCCAGAATGGGGGTGTAAATATTCAACTTATGACAGAATAATTTAACCCCATGGACACAAAACAATTGTTTCCATTCAGTGTTCTACTCACTATCAAGACCTTGGGAAATTGGACTGTCCAAAGGGATGCAGGTGCTATAGACGGTAAGAAAGATCTCCTCTAATATAGATGCCACACCAGGGGTGGGTTCCTCCCGGTTCGGACTGGTTCACCCGAACCGGTAGTGACCCGCTGGTGATGGTACGATGATGTCACCGAACAGAATCGGTCGGTGCCGGTCCGTGGGGGCCGCCATCTTTTTTTTTTTAATTTTTTTCGATTTTTTTTTAATTTTATTTTTTGAATTTTTTTTTCCTTCTGAGCATGCGCATGACTTCCAGCAGTGTGCATGCGGTCGCGATCTTTTTTTCAGCTTTGTTTTTTGTTTTTTGTTTTTTTTTTTTTTGTTTTTTTATTATTGCGCGCCTACGCAGCACAGGAGGGAGCGAACCGGCAGCGAGGTAAGTTAGAACCCACCCCTGTGCCACACATTTATTGAGATACTCTGCCTGATATTGTTGGCATTGCAAAGCACTGATGAGAACAGGAAGAGGGTTTCAAGGAAAATACTGTGAAATAAGAAGGGTAGAAGAGACTAATTTTGTGGTTCATGTGGCAGAAAATATCTTATACCCACTTTAATCATCCTATTATTTATCTCATTTCCATAGGCTCCATGGAAAACAATGCTATCTCCATCTACCACCATGGATATCTTCATGATCTGGCCAATGACATGACATCACTTCCTGCTATTGCTTTATTTTTCTTTATATAAATTTAATTGCTATCTATCAGTTTCTAACATATTTATACATTAAATTGAAATTTTGCAAATTACCCTTGAAGTACAGCTAAATGAAGATCACGATTGTGTGACTTTTTTAAGAGGGACTTGAGGCATTATATTCATGTGACTACAAGAATGTATGTGTGTGCATACATTCTTGGCGCAGAAGTGGCTCAGTGGTTAGAGTGCAGTACTGCAGGCTACTTCAGCTGACTGCTAGCTGCAGTTCAGCAGTTCAAATCTCACCAGGCTCAAGGTTGACTCAGCCTTCCATCCTTCCGAGGTGGGTAAAATGAGGACCCAGATTGTTGGGGGTAATATGCTGACTCTGTGAACCGCTTAGAGAGGGCTGTAAAGCACTATAAAGCGGTATATAAGTCTAAGTGCTATTGCTATTGCTATTGCATGCATCCATGTCTCTTTGAATACATTTTAGTTTGGAAGACATTTCCTGTTCTTCAACCATACGTTGTGCCATAAAGTCACACAGAATGTCTCTTCTCTTTCTATTTGTTAATTTACTGAAGTAATTACATTGCCACTGACCTCCATTGTGGAATCCAACCATTCAGTCAGAACTGAGGAAGCTTCTTGGATGAAAAGTGAAACATTTTCCAGCGGAAGAAACCCAAGAAAGTCCAGTTGGCTCTTGGAATTTTTAAAATAAATAAATAATTTCTTTTTAATTGCCAAAGAAAATACTAAATCCAAAAATAAAAATAAAAAGGAGTAAGACAAAGACAAATACAAAGAAACAAATAGAACAAAAAAAGGTATTCCAGCTGATGTTGTTGCTTGGGAAGAAGTAATACAAAACAAATCCTAAAATATTAAGACCTTTCAATAAAACATAAAAGATAAATATATAAATAAATGTATTAAGCTAAAACCCATGGAATACTACTAAAAATAAGCATGCCTACATCTAATGACTCACTATCTATGGAGCACCCTGGAAAATGCACTGCAGAAATCAGGTTAGAGAATGAGATCACAAATTCCCCCTCTCTCTCTGTCTGTCTCTGTCTCTATCTCTGTCCTTGTCTCTGTCTCTCACATATAAAATAGTTATATTGGATAGAGCATTCTTTTCCTGGTGGAAGAAAGTCAACATAAAATTCCTTAGACCAACCTGAAGCATAAGAGAACAGAAGAAAAATGAACTTTCCTCAGCTACTATTACAAATAGGCAATGTAATAGCACATGAAGGATGAAATCACTCAGAAACTAGACAAGACTGAGTGGTTTTCATTTTTAGGACCTTTGGAATCTGGGCTTTTACCACCACATCTCTTATCTATAAACAAATCTATAAAATGTCATCATTTCAGTCCTGATATCAGCAAAAGCCCATAAAGGGTTGCCATTTAACCTTGATCAAATAAACTTTATGTTCCTTCCTTTTACTTCTAAAAATCTTGATCTTTAGTCCCTTCAAATAATGTTATGCAACTTGATTTCTTTTCATTCTGGAGAGCCAGATTGGTCTAGCGCAGGGGTCTGCAACCTTAAACACTCAAAGAGCCACTTGGTCCCGTTTCCCACAGAAAACATCCTCCCTCCCATCTCTTTCTCCCTCTATCTCCCTCTCTGTATCTTTCTCATCTCTCTTTCTTTTTCTCTATCTCCCTCTCTATCTCCCTCTCATCCCTCTCTCATTTCTCTGTCTGTCTCTTTCTCTCTCTTTCTTTCTCCCCCCCTCTTTCTGTGTCTCTCTATGTCTGTAAGTGCGTGTGTGTGTGTGTGTGTGTGTGTGTGTGTGTGTGTCTCGCTCTCTCTCGCTCCCTGTCTCTGTGTCTCTTCTCACTCTCTCAGAAAGCCCTGCGTGCTCTCCTTGGGGCTTTTCGCTACCCATTTTTCTTTCTTCCTTTTGGAAATCCGGGCTGGCTAAGGAATGAGTACAACCCACAATGGAGGCTTCCCTCCTCCTCCCCCTCCTCCTCCAGTGTGCACCCTCCAGGCCCCGCCACAGCTGGCCGGGGGTTGCGAGAGGAGGAGGGGGAGGAGGAGGGAAGCCTCCACCGCGGGTTGCGCTCATTCCTCAGCCAGCCCAGATTTCTAAAAGGAAGAAAGAAGAACAGGTAGCGAAGAGCCTGAGAGCATGCAGGGCTTTCTGAGAGAGTGAGAAGAGACATAGACACAGGGAGAGTGAGATACAGAGAGAGAGAGACAGACAGACAGACAGACAAACAGACAGACAGACAGACAGACAGACAGACAGACAGACAGACAGAGGGAGATTGGCTGATGGGTGAGCGTCTTTGGCGAGGGCCAAATCCATCCAGCCGAATCTCTCTCTCCCTCCCTCCCTCCCCCTGGTGGGAAATGGCAGGCGGCTACTTCTGGGTTTGCTCTCCGCCGAGAGAGAGAGGGGGGGCAGGGAATGGGCTCCAGGAGGGGGAGAGGACCCAGTCTCCCCCATTGTGAAGCACGCTAGCTTTCACTGTGCTGTGCAAGGTGCTGCAAGAGCAGCGGGCAGGCCATGGAGGGGGTATTGGGTCTTCCCCCACCCCATGCCAAAGAAAGCCACCCAGGCTTCTCCTTCCCTCCTACCCTTCCCCCTTCTTCCCACTCAATCCTACTTCAGGAAAGAGAAGCGTGCGCTGGAAACTCGTGTTGGGGCGATGTCGGAGCACATCTTCTGTGGTCGCCTGCAACTCTTCGCACTCCTCCAGGCCTGGCTTGCTGAGGGGGGGAGCAGCCCTGACGCCTCTGCTTCCCCCCCCCCCACGGCCCCAGCCATCGCTGCCCAGGGAAGGAACAGGAAACAGAAAGCGGCACATTTCAAAGGCAGCGAATAGCGTTCCGCTGCGAGAGCCGGGCCAGGACTCTCTGCCATCCAACTCGTCAATGGGGCCGCTTCTGCTGGGACACCCCACCCTGGGCTGTTCTGATCGGTGCTTGGCGGGGGAGGGGAGCGCTTCCCCACACTGCCCTCTTCTTTCTCTTGGCCCCACCGACAAGGGAGGAGGAAGGCCAGGCTTGGGGGATGGCCCCCATCCCGCAAGATCTGACCCCACCATTCTCTCCCAGCCCTCTTTGCTGGCGGCAACAGCAAATGCACCACAATGAAGGCGGAATGCTGTTGCCGTGCAAAAGCAAGTAGAGGGGCGCTTCACTCCCGCACTAAGGCTCCGGCCATGCGTGACAGGAGGATGGCTCTTTCATCCCTCTGCCATGACAGGGTGACAGGGAGCTGCAGCAGAGGGCCCAAAGAGCCACATGCAGCTCTGGAGCCGCAGGTTGCAGACCCCTGGTCTAGCGGTTAAGGCACCAGGCTAGAAAGTGGGAAAATGTGAGCTCTAGTCCCACTATAACTATAAAAGCCAACTGGTTGACCTTCGGTCAGTTATTCTCTCTCAGGCCAATCAATCTCACAAGCTTGTTGTTGTGGAGAAAATAGGAGGAAATTGTGTCAGATATTATATATTTGCTGCTATGAGTTATTTGTAAAAATAATAAAGGAGGTATGTAAATAAATAAATTATAATACAAGTTGCATTGCCCTGTGTGTCTGCTTCCTAGTCTGGTCTACTTTGAAGAGCTCATAACATAAAGACACTGTTAAATGCAAGTTTGATTTAGAGTCTCTCCAGCACAAGGAATGGCACCCAGAAAAAGGGGGAAAGAGTACACAGTGTTGAGGAGAGATCATTTGGTCACATGTTTACCTTCTGAGGTTCTCAGTCTGAGTTCTGCCATGCACTTTCCTACATGTTAATTGGATGAAGAACATTTCAGCACTGATAGGTTTACAGTCTCCTCTTCGTGTTCTCTGCATTGCAGATGAATAATCAGAGATCAAAATCAAACGGTCTTATCAGAAATTTGGAAGGGGAAACATGAATGGTGTTAAACTGCCCCCTTCTTGGACAAAGAAGGACAACAACTTCTTTGCAACAAATAAAAAATAAAATAAAAAAACAACGTCTTCTCAGTACTGCAGAGAGTGAAGAGAAAATTATAACTTGGTGGATTGAAATGTGAGGGATTGCAGGTGGAAATAGGATGTGTGAAAATGTCCTCATGAAACATTATACTAAGTTCCATCTTTTGAATGATAAAAAACTCAAGATAATAAAAATGTTAAAAGCAAAAATGACTTGTTGAATCACTTTTATCTGTTACCTCTATGTTATCAGTCCAATTATCAAGCCAGATTCCTTAGGAAAGGATTGCTAATACTAAAAAAGCAGTAAAATATATGGAATCATGAAGCCTGATACAGAAGAAAACCATCCAAACATTGTGGCCTGTTATACCATGGATTCACTTTCCATTATCTTACTTAATATGATTTCTTTTTTTAAAAAAAATCTTTATTAGGTTTTTCGTTAAAAACAACATGTAAAACAGACATACAAAAAATACATAAAACAAAAACAAACACAAAAATTACTAACCACTTTTACAGCTTTTTCAAAGTATTTCCTAATCTATTTACAAATTACAATATTTCTTATTTTTATTTTAACATTCGTTAATATTTATCTAAATCTATCTTTAAAGAATTGAGTCTCCTAATATATTTTCTACATCTATTTCTTCCATTTTACTTACATATAAATCACTTGTTTATCATAGGAAAAGAGAGTGAGAACATTTACAGTTTCGTCATAGATAGTCCCCTTTTTATAATCAAATTTGAAGTTTTTTGTTGTGTTTTAACCACGTATACCATTTGTTCCATGCTTCATAAAATTCTGTATCTTCTTTTTCATATATCTCCATAGTTAATTTGCACATCTCGGAACATTCTAATATTTTTCGAACCACCATAGAGGATGTAGGAATAATATCGGTTTTCCAACTCTGTGCATATACAATTCTGGCCGCTGTGGTTATATGCAGTATTAAATAACGGTCAGGATATGTTGATTTTAGGGCATGTCCACCAGAGATGGTAATAGGTCCCTTGCTCCTTCTTACACTTCCAACATTTCGAAGACACTGTCGGGAACGTCTTTGCCAATCGTGCCGGGGGTAGGTGCCAGCGGTAAAACATTTTGTAAATATTTTCCTTATTTGATGCTGCTAACGTCAATTTATAGTTTATCTCCCAAATTTTTTCCCATTCTGCCAAATTGATTGTATACCCAAAATTTTGTACCCATGCAATCATTGTCCCCTTGACCACTTCTTCCTCTAATTTGAATTGCAATTGAAAGTTATATAATTTCGAAATCTTTTTTTCTTCCGGGCCAAATAAAATTTTGTCTAATCCTTGTTCATTTTGGAATCCGAATTGTGTTGCATCTTTCTTATATCATGATTGTATTTGCAAATAATGCCACCAATCCAGTTCTATTCCCATTGATTTGAGATCTTGTTTTGTTTTGAGCTTTTCTTGATCATCCAGGAGCTGTTTGTATGTTACTATTTTTTTTTCCTCCAGTAAATTTGGATATATAATTACTTCAGTCGTTGATAACCATTTGGGGATCTTTCTATATACTTAATATGATTTCTAAACATCAAGGCAGTTTGTCCCTGAGGTTTCCTCATTACCCTTGGTGCACACATTTATTACACAAGGTAATTGACCATTTTTTTTATTACAACAAGATTACAACAAGCATGTTGTTTCTAGGTCTCAAGCCACTTTTAGAGATAGTTGGCTTCCTCAGTTTCTTCAGCACCTTCTTCCTATGGTTCTTAAGGAAACAGCTACAATATTAAATGTTGACTATAATATTAAGCTGATTTTTTTTTCTTTCTGGAGCTACCAATTTTACCATTTTCAGCCTCACAGGTCTACTAATGTGCCTGTGGTTAATTAACTTCTGATTTTCATGTTCATCTTTCATGAGGATCTGCAGCAAAGCTATGGTGGGAGGGAATCATCTATAGTCCACAGAAATGGGCTCCACTCTCAAGACAAAGTTTGGGAGATGTGGCTGAATAACTACCTTTTCCACTCATTGTGGTGAAACTGTCAATAACTCAAATCCTGCCCATTGCCCGCAATGACCAGGCTCAATGCTTGACCCCATAAAGGACCCTCTCAGTATGCCTTTTCACTGCAGCAATTTTTTGCATCTTGATTGCTCACCCCAGTTTTATCAGCAGAGTCCATGTAATACAGAAATTGTTGCATCTTGGAGTAGATTTATTTTAATCTTCCATAGATTCTCAGGCGTGAGGAAAGAACTGCACTCTCTTTGTTGCTCCTGGTCAAGCTTCATACAAACAGAGCATAATGTAAACTCCCTGTATGCTCAGCAGTTAACTATGCAAAATGCTCATGGAAATGACTCAGCTAAATGTGTCCCTTTACAATAATGAAGCCATATGTAGACGATTTGTTCACCATTTTTAAAATAGTCTGTTGATTTTCTTTTCTGCCTTAAAACTGCAGACTTTATATCCACTTGTCCACATTTCACAGAAACCAAATCTTTATATAATCCAGAGCTCTAAGGCATTGAAATCCTGAGGTTTTTTCCTTCCGCCTTTCCAAGTCAATGTATACCTTGTAAAGAGCCTGATCTATGTTGATTCTCCAGTTCTTTGCATTTGGAGTGGACATTCAGCCCTCTATTCTTATGTTGATAAGAACTAACATTGTGAATGACCCACTTCACCATGTGTGTCTTCTCTTGATAACACATAGTATAGAAGTGATACATAGACAAAAGAGTGGATTCAATCACATAGTATACCATATTCATTCTCCCCATCCCCAATCACTATGCCAGATGAACTTTGCCATTGTAAGTGAAGCCCTTAAATGTCCTATTTTTCACCAGATCATCTTTCCCAAAGAAATCTGAGTACAGATATCCAGGTGTCTCCAAATCCTAATATCCCACTCATAGATTACAGACAGATTAGATAGATTATTGATGATAGATAGATAGATAGATAGATAGATAGATAGATAGATAGATAGATAGATAGATAGATAGATAGATAGATAGATAGATAGATAGATGTGTGTGTGTGTGTGTGAGAGAGAGAGAGAGGAGGGGGGGAGGGAGGGGAAGGGAGACAAGTATACAGTTTGGGAAAGAGGCACAGGCAGAAGTGGTAAATTAAATAGTGGGTGGAGAGCGAGAGAGAGAGAGAGAGAGAGAGAGAGAGAGAGAGAGAGAGAGAGAGAGAGAGAGAGAGAGAGAGAGAGAGAGAGAGAATTTCTTGGTAAGCATATTAATAGATGGTAGCTACATTTCATTACAACTACGCATAACTAATCTATCCTGATAAGTAATTCATTTGCAAGTAACTAGTTATGTCAACTCTGCAGACCACTCAACAATGGAGCCAAACATTTATCATTCCAAAGTATTTTAGTTATAAGCAGAACCATTTAACTATTCAACTAACTCTCTTGCTCTTGCAAGGATTTTTGCAAGTTAACCCTCAGGAGTATTTCAATAGAAGGAAATACAACAAGGCCAATTACATTTAAGAGTAGTTGCAATATTTCACAGTGTGATGCAATCATTATAACTGCATAAATAGAGAGCTGTGTCCTATCCCAGGAATAAATTTGGTCCAGAACCAATCCCAACATGAAGATCCTTTATCTGCTGTTCGCATTCCTTTTCCTTGCATTCCTGTCTGAACCAGGTAAGCAACCAAATTATTGATAATTGAGAAATGACTGATAACACTACTTTCTAAGCAAGTATGATCATCACTGAAAGCAGGATAATCTTCAACACGTTCTTTTAGTTTATGTTAAAGAAATAGCTTTGAACACTGTGGACTATTGACAACATGAGCCTTTAAACATTTGAAAAATATGCCATTGATTTTTCTTTTGCATTAAAACTGAAGATCCAGGGAGATATACTGCATCAATTGGAAAACCAATTCATTCATTCACTATTCCCTACAAAGCTTAACTGGAGGTTTTATTATTGTAGGTTATTGGTTGGTTCATGTTAGTTTTGGCTTACCAAATTCTCAACAAAAAGCATTATGAAGTGTTTGGGGGACAATAAAGAGCCAGTTTGGTGTAAGTGATCAAAGCACCAAGCTAGAAATCGGGAGACTGTTCTAGTCCCACCTTTGGCATGAAAGCTGGCTGGGTACGTTTGGACTTCTCTCAGCACAAAACACCACACAGGATTGCTATTGTGGTAAAATAGGAGAAGGCATCCTTGGTATTCTCTCAGTTTCTCCTTTTTCTTACAGTTGTTTCATTACCAAACTAAGTAACATCGGTAAGGAATGGAATTTGCTCTCAATTTATATTCTAGCCCTTTTAGTATTGGTAGGAGTGGTCTTGGGAGGTTTTTGATTGTACTGTTTATTGTTAACTTTTTGGTGCTTCCTTGATTGGGGTATTGTTTACTTCTTGTTTGTTGGTCTGATGTTAAGCTTGGTGCTAATATAAGTGTTCTGACCCGATAAACTCACACAGCACAAGTAGCATCTCACAAACCTCTTTTTAATGATAACGTCTGCTAATTGTCTTCATTAACAGTCGTTCTGAGTTCAAATAAAGTAAAACAAGTCTTTTCTTTGTAAAGTCTGCTAATTATTCTCATTAGCAGATGTGAGCCCAAGCAAAATTCAACAAGGCTGAAGAAAAGTCTTTCAGGGAACAGCAGATAACACCCACGAACCTTGGTATTCATTGGCAAACTGCCCAGGAACAATGTGCAGGAAAACTTGGCAAGGTCAAACAGGAACCAAACAGAGGCTTGAGTTGCAAAGACAAGATCTAGAAATGAAGTTGCTTCCTGCAACTTCCTCATTTGTGTTCATCACTTAAATAGGCTATGGGAGTGGCTAATTATCCCCAAGCCTTACTCCTGAGTAGTCCTTCTTCTCTGGAACCATTCCTGCCTTTTGGCAGCTCTGTGCATGCACGCGTTGAGAACAGGCTCCTCCTGTTCTTCTTCTTCACTCATGGAGGTTCTGGAGGCCCTGGCTGAATCCCTGCCTCTGGCACCGAGCCTTCACCAGACTCCAGGCCTGGCCCAGGTTCCTCCCCAGCCTCCTCGCTGTCCAACTCTGCTGCCAGCTGCACAGGCCACTGGCGGACCACAACAATAAGATCATATGGATGTTGGTTGCTGGTGGGAAGATGTTTTGACCTTTTTGTTCCCTTTTTGGCTTGTTGGTTGTCTCTTTTGCACAATAAGTACACATTGTTTATGTCTATGTGTCTATTGATAGCTAATTTGTCAGAGTGCCAGGCTTCGAGGAATTCTCTTGTGGTCAGAGTTTCCCAGTTGAAAGTATGTTTAAATATGTCCATATGCTGTGAATTTAAAGAGTTTTCATCATGTCTTATGACTGCTACTTGGTGTTCATGGAAATAGGAGGAGGAAGGAGTATTAAATACATTTGCCACCTTGAGTTATTTTAAGAAATAAAGATGAGATAAAAAAAATATTAATTACCTAGTGAATCTATTGATATTCAATTTGTAAAAAAGAGAAGACATTGCAGCAAAATGTCACAAATGCACAGCTTTTCAAGAGCAGAGAAGAGCAGCATTAGAAACGTTAAGAGAAGAGGAAGAAAGCCAAAGGAAAACCAGATCCTGAAGGTGAAGTTAACCATTCTCATTCAACATCTCCATCCAAAGCACCCAGCAGAACCAGCCATGATAATTCAGGATTATTTCTTAGCAAGCAAGGATCCATAGTAATAATGGAGAGAAATATATCACAGCAAGGTCTTCCTTTGGTGTGAATCAGATTTTTCCTCCATACTACCTTAATAGATACAGACATACCTGCCAATTCAGCTCTGGGCCAAGCTTAAAACCTATGTTGATATATGATATATTGGGGCTGCTGAAGGGAGATTAGCAGAAATGGATTCCTTGGTCAGCGAGAATTTCCTGAATTCATAGGAATCCTGCAATTCTGTAGAAGAAAGTGATATCTTAGAAGGAAATATCTATCTAAATAACGAACATTCCCCTGTCTACTCTTTTCCTTGTCATAGGTAATGCCCAGCGCCTGTGTCATCGTCAAGGAGGACGCTGCCTTCGTCAATGTACAGGAAACACCGTGGACATTCACAGATGGGACTGTAGACATAGATGGACATGCTGTGTACCGTAAGTAATAACTCCTCTAATAAAGATGCCACAGATGTACATCGGGATACTCTTGTTTGCACTCCAAAGCATTCCAAGGCATTGACCTGAAGAGGAACAGGTGTTTCAAAGGCAGAAAGAAGGGCAGGAGAGATTTTCAGGTTCAGATAACAGAATTTACCTTAAACTTACTTTGATCAAACTAATATTTTATCTCATTTATATAGCCGCAGTGGAAAATAATAACATCTCCATCTACCACCCTGGATGTCTTCAAGATATGGCCAATGACCTGAGATTACCGCCTACTATCGCTTTATCTTTCTTTACATGATTCAAATTGCTATGTATCAATCTCAAAAACATTTATGCATTGAAGTAAAATTTGGCAAATATTCCTTAAAATAAAGCTAAATGAGCATTGCAGATATTGTGCAACTGTTTAAGAGGGACCTGGGAGCAGTATATTCATTTAACTACGTGAATGTGTGTTTGTGTGTCATATCTCTTTGCCTACATTTCAGTTTGGAAGGTGTTCCCTGCTCTTCAAACACAAATTATGCCATAAAGTTACACAGTCTCGTACTCCCCCATCTGTTTATTTATTGATGTGGTTATTTTGTCATTGAGGTCTTCCAGCTGACGCGGTTGCTTGAGCAGAAGTAGAACAAAACAAAAGTTAAACATTAACTATTAACTAAGACCCCACAATTGAAAATACAAGACCCAGCCTATACTGATACTTAAGAATCTCTTAAGATTGTTTTTTTTTTCATGCTAAATGAAAGAGCCGAGGTGGCGCAGTGGTTAGAGTGCAGTACTGCAGGCTACTTCAGCTGACTGTTCAGCAGTTCAGCGGTTCAAATCTCACCGGCTCAAGGTTGACTCAGCCTTCCATCCTTCCGAGGTGGGTAAAATGAGGACCCAGATTGTTGGGGGCAATATGCTGACTCTGTGAACCGCTTAGAGAGTGCTGTAAAGCACTGTAAAGCGGTATATAAGTCTAAGTGCTATTGCTAAATACCATGTGGGATACTACTTAGAATAAGAATGTCCTTGTCTGTTGACTCATATCAGCATAGGCTGGGTCTTGTTAAAAGAATGGAAGATGTAGCAAGAGAAAATCTGCATGAGAGCGATCTCTTCCTCAACCATTCTGTTTGTTAAGTGGACAAACCTACAGATGTATTCTATTAATTTTACTCACCAGCATAAAACAAATAGAAAGAGTACAATAAAATAAAATTATGAGGTGGTGGATCAGGTAGGATCTGTAACAAACACACACACAAACACACACATACAGAGAGGGAGAGGGAGAGCAAAAAGGAGAAGAAGAGCGAAAGAGGGAGGGAGGGAGGGAGAAAGAGAGAGCCCAACCAAATGAGGGATAATATTGTGGACACTGTTATACCTATGCTCATAAAGGGATGCCATCTATTGTAATGATATGCACAAGTGAAAATATAATTTGCAAAAGCAGAATGTACACAAAAGTATAAGAAACGTAATAATCAGATATCAAGTTTGAACCTTCCTAATTTTCCTCCCTCTCAAGTCTTGTTTACTCACTTTCCAATTATCCTTTATCTCAGTGTTTAAATTTAGAAAGGGATACAAATATTCAACTTACAACAAAATAATTTGGACACAAATCATCCTATAAATTCTTAAAATCTTAGCTATGAATCATAAATCACTGAAAAGACTTATTAAAATATACAAATACTAATTAACAATGTATGCCTGAGACCAATTGTTTATAAACATTTGCCTCTGTCATACAAAACCTGGCTATTATATGGGATAGAGTTTCCTTAAGTGGAAGCTCTATTCCATCTAAGTGGAAGAAAGTCAACATAAACTTCCTCAGGCTGACCCGAAGGAAAAGGGAACAAAGGAAAGACAAACCTTCTTCAGGTATTGGAATAAAATGCACAATGTAACAGCACATGAAGGATGATATAAACCTGAACCCTTAGCACAAGGACAGGGCTGACTGGCCCTAGGAACCTCACTAAATATCCCATATAGAAGTGCTGAGGGAAGGATGTTGAATCTGGCCCTGAATCAATTTGAATTAGCAAAGGGATTTTAATGAATTGATATAATTATCTGGTTTTATCTGGCATAATTAAACTCTGCTGAGATAGACAGTTGATGTTCAGCAGCTATTCTCTAACAGCCATCCGAGCCTGACTAACTTGAAGAAATGGTAAAGACTTAAGACAAAGGGATTTTTTTTTAGAATTACTTGCCAACCTGAAGATTTAAATTTTTGGATAGGATGGAATCAGTCTGGCTGGAATATAGCAATCCTCAACCTAAATGCAGGGTTTCGCAAGGATCAGTATTCTCTCCATTCTAGTTTCCCATCTCCCTGAAAACATTGATGACGTCATCCACTGCCATGGGTGAGGAAAGAAATGATCTGTGAACAAACTGATCACAGCTCAGATTTTACAGCATAGGGTGAGTTTCTTTCAAATCTTAGTGAAATAAGTTTTAAATAAAAGTTTGAGGACACCACCTATCTCCTGTTTTAAATACAATCCTTTTAGCAGTTCCAAGAAGGCTCCATGCCCATTTGCAATATTCAGGGGACTCTGAGGATACAGAGAAACCTCCAAGTGGCATCAAACACTCTTGCAAAGAATGCTGACAAGCAGATCACTGCAAGGAATAAAAATCCTTCATCCTCCACCATTTGGTCAGAGCTGAAGAAGCTTCTTGGATAAGAAGTGAAATGTCTCCAAGGGGAAAAAAAAAAAAACAAAGCCCAGTTGCCTTCTGAAAAAGCACTTTTAGGACAGCTATGAACTGGATGATTGAGAATCTCCATAGACTTTAAGGACTTTATTTTTTTCTAGAGAAAATAGCAGAACTGAATAAATAGCAAAATAGCAAAAATATGTACTGATTAAGGATCCAGATAAATTTAAAATAACACTTTGGAATTAGTTATAAAGAATTATTTCCATGGGAAAATGCTTTACTTTTGAATTTATAAAAATAATAAAACACATAAAAACCGAACGATGTCAAACTATTTAACACCACTGACAATGCTACTACCCTTCAGAAAGACCTTGACTATGTATCAGAATGGTCAAACAAGTGGCAACTTCAAATCTCAATCAACAAATGCTCTGTCTTACACTTTGGCAAAAAGAATCCGAACACAAAATACAAGCTTGGAGGACACAACCTTGTAGATGACCCTCATTCTGTCAAGGATCTTGGAGTACTCATATCTAATGATCTAAGTGCCAAAGCCCACTGTAACAACATTGCCATAAAAGGCATTAAGAGTAGTCAACTTAATCCTGCGTAGCTTCTTCTCTGGCAACATTACACTGCTAACTAGAGCATACAAAACGTTCGTTAGACCAATTCTCGAATACAGCTCTCCTGTCTGGAACCTTTTAAAGGTATTGTATGTAATGTGTATATGTAGTGTATGTAATGTAAACCGCTCCAAACTCGACTGCAGAAAATACTACTTCAGCAACAGAGTGATCAATGCCTGGAATTCACTACCTGACTCTGTGGTTTCTTCCCCAAACCCAAAAAACTTTAACCTTAGACTGTCTACTGTCGACCTCACCCCATTCCTAAGAGGTCTGTAAGGGGCGTGCATAAGCGCACCAGCGTGCCTACCGTCCCTGTCCTACTGTCCTATTGTCCTCATCTATCTGTATTCACTTTGATTATGTTTATGTTTATACCTATACCTGCTATCTTGTACATGTTTGACAAACAAACAAATAAATAAATAAATTTAGAATGCTGGTGTTCACCTTTAAAGCCCTACACGGGATGGAGCCAGGTTATTTGGGACCACCTCTTCCTGATTACATCTGTCCATCCATCAAGTCAGGTAGGAAAGACATTATGGGTTCCATCTGACAGGCGTCAATCCTATCAACCTTCTGGAGTCTGAAGTCATTGTATTTCCATCAAGTTTAGGAATCCTTGGGATCAGGAAGCCCTCAAAATGGCTCTATTATATCTGAGTTTTTAACCACTCTCTTATATTATCAGTCTTTGATAATCAGGGTTGTTGAGTGTGGCAATCATGTGGATGCCTTACTTAATAATTGCAAGTACTTTTGGCTGTAATGGGCAGGCTCCATTATGGTTGAGGACTACCTGTATATGAGACTGCCTTTGGACCCTTCAGTTGGTGCACAATTGAGCTGTAGCAACTCAGTTGTTATCACCTATTGACTATCAGCAGAAAAACTGAGCTTAAACCCTTACATGAATTGCAATTAAGCTGCCAAATGCAATTTTCACCTAAAAGGCCAGGTGTGGTTTCACAACAGGGTATCTTCAAAGTAACAACCTGTTTGTCCTGAATGATTGCAAGATTCAAAAGGCTGAGATGAGGACATGGAGGTTTTTGGAAATGAAACAAGTTTTGCAGAATAGCTTTCTACAAAGATGGATATAAGATTTCTGGAAAGACAGAATTATTTGCGAAGGCTTTTGGTAGTTGATGGCCATAGTGATGGAGCTTTGGCTTCACTGATTTGTATTGAAGTTTTTTTTTTCTTTTAGCTTTTCTGGATGAATTTACCATGGACATAATTTCCATTGGAATTAGGATTGCATTGCTCCTTCTGCATCTTTTATCTATGTAGCTCCTATTAATGCTTCTATTTGATATAAGCTGCTGGGAATCAGTGGTATATGCATTTGATACATTTTAAAAATCATTTAAACTGCACCATCTTACCACCTTTCTTCTAAACTTCTACATACAGCAAAATCCATCAGACAAAACCCTTTCCACTTTATGGGATATATGAAAGCTCACTGCTTTCCTTGAAGATAAAATCTTGCATAAGAGTGTTTCATCAGCAATTCATATGGCATTAAACACAGAGCCAATTCTCAGCCTTGTCTTTCTAGGTGCTTCAAGCTACTGTAGCTTCTTGATCGTGGAAGAGAGTGGAGTAGAAGAGACAATAAAGTAGAATAGAATTTCCCATGGATATTCCAATAACATTTTTTTCCAGAAAAGTTACTGAATAGCTGCTCAACAGTTTATTCCAATATTAGATGTAGAAATAGATACTGCAATCACACACAAACATCACACATACAGACACAAAACCCCTAATTCAGATAGAAACTGCGGCACTGTTTTGTTGTTGTTGTTGTTGTTTGCTACTTTTATGGGAGAATAGCATTCTTTTGCCTGCCTGTTTTCCAAAGCAAAGAATAATCACAAGTGGGGGAGAAAACACTAAGTGGAGGTTAGTGGGGAGGTTATCAAATCAATTTGCCACATTCCAGGGGACTCATCCTGAATGAAGCCATTCTCTCCTGCTATATACTTTAAAAATGCTTCTCCCATGCTTACCTTCCCTGCATCAATAATACTTCAATTATTATGGATTTCTCTTTCCTAGTCTTGTGAGCCATATAGGAAGGATAATACAAATAATAGCACTCCAAGAATTAAAAAGACAACGATCATCATAAGAAGGAATATGCAGGAGTCATTTCTAATATGGACAAACCTTCTGGACAAATTAACAGGGAACCCTATGGGCCCCACCTCTAACATGAACTTTAAAAACATTTATAAATTGTGATGTTTGGAAATTTGACCAAAATAGTTTGTAAAAGCTTGCCTTCATTGTCCCTCTTCAAACCAGTTTCCTGCATACAACTGGTGCCTGGACTGAGTGGCCAAAATTCCTTTTTCCCATCCTTTAACTCTCTTTAATTCCCTTTTATCTTTTAGTTGTTATACATTGCTAATAAAATATTTACATGTAAAAAACAATTTTCATTCTCTTTTTACAGGTTGCAGTAACGTTACTGCCTATTTATTCAGAGACCTTTGGAATTTGGCCCGGGGTGGGTTCCACTTACCTTCCCCACCGGTTCGCATCATGACGTTTTGCGCACATGCATTCGCTCTGCTCGCACGGACGCACGCGTTCCCTCGCGCAATTTTGCTTCCACACATGCTCAGTAGCTGCAATCAGCCCGAAACACAGCTGAGGAGCTGATCAGCTGTGCTTCGGGCGAAGGAATAAAGGTCAGTATAAACCCGGTGGCGGGCGGGAGGGCCCTTTTTCAAGCAGCAGAACAGGAAAAACCTTCCAAACAGTAAAAAAGTTGCAAAAAATTCACAAAAAAAAGAATGCAGCACCCATGGACCGGCACCGGACGATCCACTTCAGTGACATCACCAGCGGGTCGCTACCGGTTTGGGCGATCCGGGAGGAACCCACCCCTGATTTGGCCCATGGATCCTTGCTGCCACTTGTCATTACTTCATCTTCACTTATTTCACTTAGGAGGCAGTGCAGTGCAACGGAGGCCAGCTGAGCAGCAGTGAAACAGAACTAAGTGACAGTAGACAAGTGGCTGTGAGCAGTGCAGTGGACCAGTGGAGTAGCAGCGGTGCAGAATAAAGTAGGACAGTGGATTGGAGTGCCCACAACAGTGCTTGGGGACCAGCTGAGCAGCAACTGAGCAGAATGCCCAGATCAGCACATCATACCCAAAACCCCAACAAAGGGCAAGAAGGCAGGGAGGAAAATGATAAGTACAAAAAATACTGGACAGGGAGGAAGGGGATAAACCTTCAAGGCAGGGAGTGGAGGGTTAAGACCAAAGCATCTCCTAAAAAACAGCCAGAGATTTCCAGCAAAAAGAAAAGCATATCACTTTTTAGAGGGCCAAGAAATCTCATAAACTTTAAAAAATTTAACTTTTTAAAATCTGATTTTTTTAAAAAAAAATTCAACTTTTTAATTTTTTTAATTTTAAAATAATTTTTTCAATTTCTTTTTTCAAGATTTCAATTTTAAAATCTTTTTCACTTTTTCAATCTTTTTCAATTTTTCAATTTCCTTCACTTTTTTAAAATACTTTTTTCAATATTTTATTTTTTTCAATTTTTCAATTTTTTTCAATTTCAAAATTTGAAAAAAAAAACCCAGTTTATTTGAATTCTTTAGAATTTTTTAAATTCTTAACCATCTAAGAAGGAAACAAATATAAAAAATAACAGAAAAAAATACCGATACTTCAAAACATAGGGCTGCATTTTCAAGGCAGAGAATAAAGAAAGAGCCAAGAACTTTTGTAAATATTGTAAACTGACCCTTAACACCAGGGAAAATATTAATTTTTAGAAATTTTTAATTTTTACTGAACTAAAAAAAAGTCATGAAAAGAGTCTGACGTTATAGTGACATGTAAAATATGTCATATGTTTGAGCTTATGCCCACAGAAGACCCAAATTATGAATGTACATGAATTACTAGAAGAAAAAGTAAAAGGTCTAGAGGCAACTCTAGCCTCTCTGAACAAAGTGAGATACCCCAGCCTGAGCAAGAAGACCACACCATAATTAGACACAACAGGAAACAAACAGTTTCTTTAAAAAACCACCCCGTATATGAACCTAAAGAACAAAACTGATACACCAAAATTGTACACAACTGAGAATAAACAGCCTCTGTAAAAATGACCTTATATATCCATGATGGCGAACCTATGGCACGCGTGCCACAAGTGGCACGCAGAGCCATATCGGTGGGCATGCAAGCTCAGGTCCGGCACGCATGTGCGCGCCGGCCAGCTGATTTTCGGGCCTTCTGGGCCCACTGGGAGTCGGGAAACAGGCTGTTTCCAGCCTCTGGAGGGGGTGGGGAAGGCCAGTTTTTTGCTCTCCCCACGCTCCAGAGCCTTTCTAGGAGCCTGGGGAGGGCGAAAACGGCCTTCCCCACTCCCGGAGGCCAGAAATGGCCCATTTCCCAACTTGAAGAGAGAGAAGCAAATATTATGATTATTATATTTAATATTATCATTTTAATATTATAGAATTAATGCTAATTTAATGAATATTGTAAATTTTGATTATCATTTTACAAAGATATTTGTACCCGGATGACACACTGTTTAATTGAAGATGGAATTATTATATTAAAAAATAAAAATTTATAAAATTAAAAAAAAATATTTTCCCTTTACTATAGCAGTTCTCTTGCAGTTGATTTTAAAAAGTCAGTGGGAAGAATACATGAATATATTTTATTTATTTTTATTTTCACTTATTAAGTTTGTTTGCTGCACTTCTTGCTGCAATTTTCCTTTAGCTGGTAGCCCAAAACTATAGGTATCCCAGGCAAATGTTGAAAAGCAGTGTGAAATTAGTATGTAGTGGGGTACTCCAAGGCTCTGTTTTAGGCCCAGTATCTTCAACATTTTCATCAATGATTTGGACGAGGGGATAGATGGGGAACTCATCAAATTTGCAGATGACACCAAGCTAGCAGGAATACCCAACACTCCAGAAGATAGGCTTAAGATACAGAAGGATCTTGACAAATTTGAACATTGGGCGCTATCTAACAAAATGAAATTCAATGGTGAAAAAAGTAAGGTTCTACATTTAGGCAAGAAAAACAAAATGCACAGGTACAGTATATGTGGTACCTCGCTCAACAGTAATAACTGTGAAAGGGATCTTGGAGTCCTAGTGGACAATCATTTAAATGTGTGCTGCAGCTCTAGGTTGGATCTCTTTCTGATATGGTTCCATCCATTATTTCTTGCCCTCAGTTCTTTGGATATTAGGTTGATTCCTCCTCTTCTCTGTGACACCCCTCAAACATTGGAAGACTGCTATCCAGGGGTGGGCTGCTGGGGGTTCGCAGGGCTTTGGGAGAACATCTAGCTAAGATTCTGTGCAGTTCGGAGAACCCCCAAATCCCACTCCTGGCTGGCCCCGCCCACCCCACCCCGCCCCTCCCAGGAGTCCCCACGCAGCCCGTTTTGGATGCAGGGCGCAAGCGGAGGCTCAGGGAGGGTGAAAAACGGGCCGGTCAACCTATTCTCCAAAGCATCTGAGGGCAGGACAAGAAGCAATGGGTGGAAACTAATCAAAGAGAGAAGCAATCTAGAACTAAGGAGAAATTTCCTGACAGTTAAAACAATTAATCAGTGGAACAACTTGCCTCCAGAAGTTGTAAATGCTCCAACACTGGAAGTTTTTAAGAAGAGATTGGATAACCATTTGTCTGAAATGCTATAGGGTTTCCTGCCTAAGCAGGGGGTTGGACTAGAAGACCTCCAAGGTCCCTTCCAACTCTGTTATTCTGTTCTATTCTAGGATGGCTATATAACTAAATCTGAATATTTTGTTTTGTGAAAACAGATTTTAAGTTACTATGTCACCCAGGGTAAGGGAAAATGGCTTGTGCTTCACGCTGCTAGGGGTTCGCAGGGGTTCGGGAGAACCTCTCGCTAAGATTCTGTGCAGTTCGGAGAACTCCCAAATCCCACTCCTGGCTGGCCCTGCCCCCCCTGCCCCTCCCCTCCCAGGAGTCCCCACGCGGCCCATTTTGGATGCAGGTAAAGTGCAGGGCACGTGCGGAAGCTCGGGGAGGGTGAAAAACGGGCCTACCAGAAGTTTGGGAAGGCCAGAAACAGGCCCATTTCTGGCCTCCAGAGGGCCTCCCCAGGCCATTTTCGCCCTCCCGGAGGCTCGACAAAAGCCTTCGAAGCCTGGGGAGGGCAAAAACGCCTGCCCTGTGGTGCAGGAGGCTGACTAGGCCACGCCCACCATGGCCACGCCCATGCCCACCCAGCAACCGTGCAGAGAACCCCTTGCTAAAATGTTTGAAGCCCACCCCTGCTGCTATCATATTACCCCTAGTCTTTCTTTTTAGTATACTGGACACAGCCAGTTACTACAACCATTCATCATATGTTTTAGCCTCCAGCTCTCTCATCAACTGTGTTTCTCTTCATTCCACCTGTAGTGTTCCGGCGTTCCTCTAGAGGCCGCTCTAGGAGCGGAGTTGTTGGTTAATGGTGATTGGTTGTTCCATCTGACAGCTGCTTATTTAAGGAGCTGTCAGAAGCATTTTACCTCAGACAAGTTAATTGAGTTGTAATGTTCGTGGTTGGAATAAACGTTACTTGTTACCTGCCTCCGTGTTTCGCCTCAGTAACTGCCCAGCCTGCTAAAGAATACAGCATTGGCAACGAGGATGGGATCCAGAACTGAGGCGAATTAAACTGCCACTAAACAGAGCGGACACTAAAAAAAGAAAAAAAGAAAAACAAAATTTTTCCTAGTTTTCCCTCACCACTTTGAAAACAAAGAATGTCGACTCAACACACTTTCGCACCGTTCAATCCGCCCGCTGCAATGTGGGAATCTTATGTGGCAAGATTTGAATGCTTCCTTATCGCAAATGCATACACGGAGCTTTTGGGCGACAGAAAGCATGCCTATTTTTTAGGATTTTGTGGGACCGAAATGTTTGAGACTGCAAGGGCACTTTTCGCCCCTCAATCCATACACACAGTGTCCTGGGAGGCGATGTTAGCTAAACTTAGACCATTACGCTCCTCCGCCTTCTCGATGTGCTCGGAGGTACGCGTTTTACCACAGGAATCAGACTGAAGGGGAAACAGTAAATCAATTTGTGGCAGCACTAAGAAAAGCAGCCCTTTACTGCGAATTTTATAATTTGGAGGACTATTTATTAGATCATTTGGTGTTTGGTATTAGAGATAGCCACCTCAAACGTCATTTACTTGCTATGCACGGTCTCACATTCCAAATTGCCTTGGATGAGGCTCATGCAGCTGAAATGTCTTCACAATCCCTAGCTGAAATGGAGGATAACCCTTCAGCCGCCAGACGAACTAACACTATTGACCCTGTGGTAGATGAGACTGAGACTGAATTTAACCAAGATGATGAGGTCTGCCGTCTTAATGAAGCGCAAAATAAAAAATGGGACAATGGCCGATCTCCCTCGCGGTTCCCTTGCATGGGTTGTGGGGGAAATCATATGAGAGCTAACTGCAATTTTAAAGATGCCATTTGTCGTCGCTGTGGCCGGCGCGGCCACATCGTGAAGGTCTGCAGGGCGGGAAAACCCCCTCAGTGGCCATCAGAACAGGCATCTAGCAAATTCTCAAGAAATTCTGCAAGAAGGCAGCCAGAAAGGATTTCTGATTCAAGAGATCGTTGCTATGCCATATATCACAGTAGACATCCTACAATGTCCATTAGTCAAACTAATAGATCGCCGAAAAAATTAAAATTACCGTTCGTTTAGGGGGCCGACCTTGCCCGATGGAAGTAGACACAGGGTCTGCCATTTCTATTGTTTCGTGGAGCACCCTGAAATGGCTCCTTCCACAGTTGTCAAAATGACGTCTTAAACCTTGTCCATTAACACTAAAAGACTACCAGGGAGCTCCTATTCCTATTATAGGCAAGGGTCATTTTAGTATCCAGTACAAGCAGTTCAATGGCCGTTTGCCTTTGGTGGTAGTCGAGCAACCCCTCACGAGTCTCCTAGGACTTGATTGGTTTTCACCGTTGGGTTGTCAATCGGGGGCATTAACTCTATTAAAAGTGATTCTGAGTGCGATGCATTGTTGCGAGAATTCCCCTCCGTGTTTGATGGACAATTAGGCGCTTACACAGGCACTCCTATTTCCTTCAACTTGGATCCCCAAGTGGCTCCCATCCGCCTGAAGCCCAGGCGAGTGCCGTTCGCCTTAATGTCAAAAGTAGATGCAGAATTGGATAAGCTGATCTCGCAGGGCGTGTTACAACCAGTAGATCACTCAAAATGGGAAACCCCCATTGTCACACCTGTCAAGCCAGATGGCTCTATTCATTTATGCGCCGTCTATAAATGCACTGTCAATCATGCATTACCTTCCAATGCGTATCCGGTACTGGTAGTTCAGCACCTCCTCCACTCAATGGGGAGAGGTTCTATTTTTGCAAAATTGGACGTATCCCAGGCATACCAGCAGTTGCCTGCGGACGAGGCAGCCGCTGAAGCCCAGACTATCATCACACACAGGGGGGCTTTCCGTTGCCGCCGGCTGCAATTCGGCATTAGCACCGCCCCCGGCATTTTCCAGAGTTTAATGGAACGGCTCCTACATGGCATCCCTGGAACCGTTCCATATTTCGATGATGTGTTGATTTCTCCTGCAAACCGCCCAGAATTGTTCACACGTGTACGAGCTGTACTGTCTAAGTTTCAACAAGTTGGACTCAGAGTTAAGAAAGAGAAATGCTCTATTGCGGTGCCCCATGTAGAGTTTCTAGGATTCCTCATTGATTCAGCAGATATCCACCCTACCGCTTCTAAGACTAAGGCCATCCAGGATGCTCCTGAGCCTACCAATAAAGCGGAACTGCAGGCTTTCCTCGGCCTTTTAAATTTTTACGCAGTGTTCCTTCCACACAAGGCTTCAGTAGCTGAGCCACTTCATCGCCTGCTTGACTCGAGTGCAACGTGGGTATGGGGTAGACGGGAGTCGACTGCCTTTCAAGGTGTCAAGCACTTGCTCTTATCTAACGCTGTCCTCTCACAGTACTGCGAAAATTTGCCCCTTGTTCTAGCATGTGACACTTCCCCTTACGGGGGTGGGCGCCATTCTGAGCCATAAGTTGCCAAATGGCTCGGAGGCGCCTATCGCTTTCTTTTCCAGGACATTGGCTTCCGCTGAGCGTTCGTATAGTCAGATTGACAAGGAGGCATTAGCCGCCATTGCTGGAGTGAAGCGTTTCCATCATTACATCTATGGCCGACATTTTGAGTTAGTAACGGACCATAAGCCCCTTCTTGGACTATTGGCCGGGGACCGTCAGACTCCGCAAGTACTGTCTCCACGTATGACACGATGGACGGTATTCCCTGCAAGCTATGATTATACTCTGACTCATCGGCCTGGGAAGCACATGGCTCACGCCGACGCATTGAGCCGCTGCCCACTGCCTGTCACCCTGGAAGACCCTGATCCCGCGAATTCCATCCTCAGCATTGAAGACTGGACTCTCCCTGTCACCACCCTTGATATTGCTAAGGAGTCTGCTAGGAATAGGTTGATGTCCAGGGTGGTCAATTGGGTCTTGAGGGGCTGGCCAGATGGAAGGGTTGCCCCTGAGTTTAAGTTGTTTGCAGATCGTCATATTGAGTTGTCAGTTCACAAGGGATGTTTGTTATGGGGAGAGAGGGTGGTTATTCCCCCATCTTTAAGATCACCTGTCCTGAAGACATTGCATAGGGGTCACCCGGGAATTGTGCACATGAAAGCGCTAGCCTGGAGTTATGTGTGGTGGTCTGGGATCGATAGGGCCATCGAGGAGTGGGTAGCTACCTGTCCCCCTTGCCAGTCCACCCGAGCAGCCCCACCGAAAGCTACGGCCAGGGAATGGAAAACCCCTGGGGCCCCTTGGTCGTATATTCATCTGGATTTCGCAGGACCCATAGGAGGGCAGATGTTTCTGGTGGTGGTGGATGCATTCTCCAAATGGTTGGAGGTACGTTTAATGTCGTCCACCACCACGGAGGCTGTCATTAAAAGTTTAACTAGTTTATTCGCTACCCACGGGTTACCTGATGTGGTGGTGTCGGACAATGGCCCTCAGCTAATGTCCGCAAGGTTCGAGGTGTTTTTAGTGAGTTTAGGAATCAGGCACAGCCTGATAGCGCCTTGGAATCCGGCCAGTAATGGAATGGCCGAACGCATGGTGTGCACGATGAAGGATACCTTGGCCAAGATGGGCCCAGGAAGCTGGCAGGCTAAGGTTGACGAGCTTCTATTAACACAGCATACAACCCCGTGTGTTGCCACCAATAAAAGCCCAGCCGAGTTACTTATGGGCAGGCATTTAAAAACGACCCTTGATAGGTCGCACCCACAGTTGATAAGCCTGATAAGCCTTTGGATTCTTCAGGGTGCCCCTGTTCTTACATCATAGGAAGCCCTGTCTATGCTAGGAATTATGCAGGAGATCCCCTGTGGCTACCAGGTAAGGTGGTGAGTATAACGGGCCCTTGTTCCTATAGGGTGGCATTAGAGGACGGTCGATTGTGGCGACGCCACATCGACCAATTGAGGGCTAAGTGGTCAGCTATTGACCTTCCGGAGCAGGGTGATGCTATACCGATAGTTCAGAGGGCCGATACGGGGACTCCAGTTCTGCGGGAGCTACAATGCCCAACCCCAGGGAACAGGGACCCCCTCTGAAGGCTCACCTGCATCTCCAGTAGAAGAGTCCGAGATGGTACGCTCGCCAGGGAAAGATAGAGTTCCAGAGCCTGACCAGGCAGGGGTAGGCTACAACCAGAGACCACTATTTAGTGCAGTTGAGCCTCGACGATCTGAGAGGATCCGTCGCCGTCCTGCGTATCTGCAGGAGTACGCGTGCGCCAACTTGGCGGAAAGGGGTGTAGTGTTCCGGCGTTCCTCTAGAGGCCGCTCTAGGAGCAGAGTTGTTGGTTAATGGTGATTGGTTGTTCCATCTGACAGCTGCTTATTTAAGGAGCTGTCAGAAGCGTTTTACCTCAGACAAGTTAATTGAGTTGTAATGTTTGTGGTTGGAATAAACGTTACTTGTTACCTGCCTCTGTGCCTCAGTTACTGCCCAGCCTGCTAAAGAATACAGCAGCACTGTTTCTAAAGTTTCGATAATGGCAACTGAAACTGGATACAGTGTTCCAATTGTTTTTTTAGCAAAGCAGCATAAAGCAATACTAACATTTCACATGAGCTTGATAAAATCTCTCTGTTGATGCAGGCTTGGCTTTTGGGGATCTTTTTAGCAGCTGCAGCACACTGCTGGCTCATAACTAAGTGGCTGTCCACTAGGAGTCTGAGATCCATCTTACAGTTAGTGTAAAGCCACAGGATAAAGCAGGATAATCATGAACATATTTTTGTTTTACTTTAAAGAAATAGCTTTTAACGGTATGGACTATTGACAACATGAGCCTGCAAACATTTGAAAAATATGCCATTTTTTTTCTTTTGAATTAAAACTATAGATCCAGTAAATTATCAGGCATCAAGGTGGGGCTGGAAAATTAATTCATTGATTCACTATTCTTGATAGAACATTACTGGGGTTATTATTTTATTATTATTATTATTTATTAAATTTGTATGCCGCCCAACTCCCAAGGGACTCTGGGCGGCTCACAACAATATAAAAAACCGTTAAAAAACCATAATAAAAACAATTAAAAATAGTTAAAAACTCATGCATACCGTTTCATGGCCGGACCTCGCCAATTACAGAGGCGAGATCAACGGCCCCAAGCCTGCCGGAAGAGCCAGGTCTTCACCGCTTTCCGGAAGGCCAGCAGTGTGGGGGTGGTCCGGATCTCAGGGGGTAGCTGGTTCCAGAGGGCCGAAGCAGCCACAGAGAAGGCCCTCCCCCGTGGGCCCGCCAGCCGGCACTGTTTAGCTGACGGGAC
>QLTV01000775.1:5584884-5600579 GCA_003457575.1 Thermophis baileyi | reverse complement strand
GATTGTTGTTGTTCTGCTTGCTTCTTATATGATTCTGCTGCTTCAGTTTATTTTATCTTTTTATTTATTTTTAGCAAAATTTGTATGCCACTCCCGAAGGACTCTGGGTGGCTCACAGTAAATAAAAAAAGACAGCAATAGAAACAATTTAAAAATACATCAATGTTAAAATAAAACATTCACACAAACATACATGGGCCAATCAGTTAGCGCTCTCTTGGTGTTTTCCCATCCCTTCTTATCCCTTTATGAGCCGCGGTGGCGCAGTGGTTAGAGTGCAGTACTGCAGGCTACTTCTGCTGATCACCGGCTGCCAGCAGTTTGGCAGATCGAATCTCACCAGGCTCAAGGTTGACTCAGCCTTCCATCCTTCCGAGGTGGGTAAAATGAGGACCCAGATTGTTGGGGGCAATATGCTGACTCTGTAAACCGCTTAGAGAGGGCTGTACAGCACTATGAAGCGGTATATAAGTCTAAGTGCTATTGCTATTGCTATTGCTATTCTTCAATGTTTCCATCCACTCAGTTAGGGACATTGAAGTGGGAGCTTCGGTAGGTCGTTCTGGCATTGGTACGAATTCCTGGCCGCTGGTGATCTGGAAAGGGGTCAGTCCGGTGCTGCTGTGGACAGCATTGTTGTATGCTACTTCTGCAAACGGCAGCAGCTCCGCCCAATTGTCTTGCTGATAGTCTACATAGCAACAGATGTATTGTTCCACCTTTGCGTTCGCATGTTCTACGGCTCCATTTGTACTCGGATGAAAAGCCGAGCTGAGTCCTTGCTTGGACGTCATCAGGATCTCCTTGTTGTCATTGAGCCAGGGGTCGCTAGGCAGAGCGGTCTTCAGCTTTGCAGTCCACTGGTCCTGGCTTCGTGCGCTCAGTTGTCTGGCTTGACCCCGAGTGGAGACAGGAGCTACTAGTTCCCCCTTTGAGTGGGGAGTGTCTGCTGGCTCCTCTGGTGAGGGGGGAATGACCAAGTGGAATTCTTCCTCTCTGTGGCTGTCGTATTGTGGCTTTCTGTATAGAGCATCAGCCAGTAGGTTCTTCCCAGCTGGGATGTGCTTCAGTTCGAATTTGAATCGTCTGAAGTATTGTGTCCAACGCACCTGTTTGGGTAAGAGCTTTCTGTGGGTTTTCAGGGCCTCGATGTTTTTATGGTCTGTCCATACCTCGAACGGTACCTTGCCTCCTTCCAGGAATTGTCTCCACGTAAGCAGCGCCCAGCAAACGGCATATGCTTCTTTCTCCCAAATGGCCCATCTCCTTTCAGTGGCTGTGAGTTTTTTCGAAACATATACGCATGGCAGGAGTTGGTCCTTCTCATCTCTCTGTAACAGCACCGCCGCCACCGCTACATCGCTAGCATCTGACTGGATTATGAACTGCCTGTCTGGGTCGGGGTGCTGCAGGATTGGTTCTTGGGCGAAAAGTCGCTTCAGCTTTTCAAACGCCTTTTGACATTCCATTGTCCAACCAATTGGCTGGTTGGGCTTTGGCTTGGTGGGCAACGGGCCAGTCTTTAGCAGTTCCGTCAGTGGCAGCGCCACCTCGGCGAAGGACAGGATGAACTGCCGATAGAAGTTTCAAGAAACTTTGTAGTTTCTTGCGAGTGCGTGGGGGCTGCCAATCTAGCACTGCTTTCACCTTTCTGGGATCCATCTCTATTCCCTCACTGGAGATGCGGTACCCCAAGTAGTCCAGGGAGGTTTTATGGAATTTGCACTTGGAAAGTTTTGCGTATAATTTGGCATCCAGAAGCTTCTTTAAGACTTGTCTCACTAGTTTCACGTGCTCCTCCAGTGTTTCACTGAAGATGAGAATGTCATCCAAATAAATGAGCACCCCCTTGTACAGATGGGGGTGGAGTATTTCGTTGATGTATTGCATGAAGACCGTGGGGGGCCCTTGCAGTCCAAAGGGCATGATTCTGAATTGGAAACTTCCCAATGGGCAGTTAAACGCGGCCTTCCATTCATCCCACTCCCTGATTCTTATGTGGTAGTAAGCTTCTCTCAAGTCTAGCTTGGTGAATATCTTGCCCTTGGACAAGTGGTTCAGCAAGTCCTTCATGAGAGGGAGGGGGTAGGTGTTTTGCACGCACACGGCATTGATCCCACGAAAGTCCACGCACAATCTCTCTCACACACACACACACACACACACACCGTCTTTCTTCTCTTTGAAGAGTACGGGGGCAGCGATTCTCGGTTTTGCCGGTTGAATGAACCCTTGTTCCAAATTGAAATCTATGTATTTTCTTAGCTCCCCTAGTTCCTTTGGGGTCATGGAGTACATCTTGGGTTTTGGGAGCATAGCCCCCAGCTCAAATTCTATCGCGCAGTCCATGGGCCGGTGAGGGGGGAGGTAGTTGCAGTCTTCTTCACTAAACACTTCCTCTAGGTCTCGGTATTCTGCTGGTACCTGCTGGGAGCCTGGGGGCATGGTTTCAAGTGCCAGGGCTGCCAGCTGGGGATGGTTTGAGTCCAGGGGTGTCGGCTCTCTCGGGTTACTCTGCTTCCCTAGTGGGGGCGTAGGCCCAATGTGTAGGTGTAGCTTCCAGTACCCATCCTCCCACTTTATGGTGGGGGTCCACTTGTCTAGCCACATGAGCCCCAGAATGATTGCTTCAGATATCTTGGGGGTGACTATGAACCGGATAGGTTCGTGGTGGCGTCCCATCTGCAATTTTACTAACTCGGTGAGGAGAGTGGCGCCCCCCCCCCGATCAGCGATCCATCCAATTGTTGGAAGTGGATTGGGTTCGCTAGGGGCCTGGTGTTGATCCCTAGCTTATCTACCACTGCCTTGCTGATTAGACACCTCGAGCAGCCCGTGTCTATTATGGCATCTACCGTGCCCTCCTTCCCCGTTCCCGGCACCATGACTTTTGCCTTAATGAGGAAGGGGCGAATGGCTTCACTCACCATGGGGTCGTCTTCGCCACTGTCTCCTTCGTCCCATCGCGGAGCTGATTCCTCCACTGGCGATGTCTCCGCGTCGTCAGATGGTGGAGAGGACTCCTCCGTTTGGAGTCCCAAGCGCCCCGGTTCTGGCGGTTTCGTGGGCCTTCTCTTGGTCCCAGGGGTTGGCCTGGCCCGTGGCAGCGCAATTGGGGCTGGCACCAGGCACTCGGCAGCCCTATGGCCGACCACACCGATAGCACTTCACGCCTCGCGTTGATTCAGGGCTCAGGGCGACAACTTGTCTCGGGGGGAACCCGGCATCCCAAAGGCCTTCGAGCCGGGCGATCTGCAGGAGGCTTTTTCCAACCCCGGATCACGTGGTCCAAGGCAATGGCGGTAGCGTACCACTCTTGGATCCTGCAAGGGACCCCTCGGATTTCACACGCCTCTTTTAGATCGGGATCCAGGGCGCCACGGAACATGTGCACTAGGAGCTTCTCAGGCCAGTCTCACACTTTCCCAGCTGCTCTTCTGAACTCCCACACTAACTCTTTCACTGGGGGGGCTGCTTGCTTCAACCCCTGGATTTGCTCTTCGGCTTCCACTTGTTGGGCCGCATCGTGGAAACGGACCCTCATTAGTTGGATGAACTCGTCTGCATTGTCTAGTTCTGGGGCCGCTTCGTCATGGAGTTCTGCCACCCATTCCACTGCCTCCCCCTCATTCATTCCCTCGGTTATCTTGTCAATTAACTGCCTATCTGACCGGAATTGTGCTCCATGCTCATCAACGTAAGCCCACACTTGGTGGAGGAAGTAGGCCAGTTTCTTGGGGTTCCCGTCACACGTGGCATGGAACCAGGGGGTTGGCTCCCGGAGCGGCGGAGCGGCAGCTTGTTGTGGGGGCCCTCCGATTAGCCCTCTTCCCGGCTGCACCTGTTGGCCTGCTCCAAACACGCCCCCGTTGGCGGGGATGGGTCCCTGCGCTTGCAGTGGGGGTTGTGCAGTAGGACCTGGCATCACGGGGGGCTGTTGTGCCACTCCAAGCCCCAGCATGAGGTTGGGTGGCAGAGGGGACCCCGGCGTCCATGGGCATGGTGCCCATCCCATTCCAGGGAAAAAAACCCACCCAGGTGGGGCTTGCCACGGTGGCATGATGCTGAGGTTTGGCAGCTGGGCTGGAGTTGGCAGTCTCCATGCTCCCTGTTGCCCAGGATGCAGGCTCCCTAGGCCGGCTTGGTGGGTCACCTGTGGTTCGGGGTGAAGGGTGGTCCACGTAGGCTTCACCCCGGTGTAGAGGTCCCCTGGGGTCCCACTGGCCACAGTGTGGAAAGAGGCTGTGTCCCCACTCAACTGGGGCCCCAGGTGCTTCCTTGGAAAGGAGAATGTGGGTTGGGCCAGGTTCCATCTAGTGGTCTCGGTTCCCAAGGGGGGATTTGTCCAACTTACGCTTAGTTGTCCGATCTGGTCGTGGAGATCCATCAGCGATTGACTGCGAGACAGCGGCTGGGATCCCTTGCCTTCGGACCGACCGGTGAGCGTGATCTTCTGTTGCCTCCACTCATGGGCCGTGGCCAATCCCGCGCCCAGGTGAGGCTCCCACATTTGCTTGGGGGGAGGACTCAGCCCCCCAATTGCTCCTCGAGAGGTCCGCTCTGGCTGAGAGAGGGGCTCAGGGGCCGGCTGCTTGCGCTGAGCCCCCGACTGGCATTCTCTCTCTGCGGCCTCCATGGCAGCTGCAACCTCCAGGGAAGGATAGTAGTGGACGCTGATGCTCCCAATGGAGTCGTCCTCTACTTGCCCCCTGCTGCTTGCTCCGTTTCCTCCGGTTTCCCCTCCATCTTCCCTGAGTCTTTGTGCCGTCCATTGCCGGGTCGGTGCTGGGGCTCAGGACCCCGAACAGCGCCCCGAGGCTTGGGGTAGCTGGATGAGTTTTTAAGAGAGATCCGGGTTAGTATCAGGGTTCCAAACAGCATCTAAAATCAAATCAGAGTCCGAGGCAAAGCATTCCTCTAAATTCCAATTTATTAATAGAGCCATGTTGGCACGGCTGTGAGAAACCCGGATCTGAAGTCCCCGGGGCTTCTCCAGCCAGTTGAAAATCCAAGCCCTTGTCCCCACACCCTCAAGTCCATCACATGAATCAATCTTCATCTGGCACTTGGCAGCAACTCCCATCTCCTTCCGTGCAGGTGCAGGACAAAGGATGACCTTGGCAATCTGAAAGGAATTTGTTATGGCTACGTCCAGACATCCCTCATGCAACAGCCCCTCCCAAATTCCCATAGCAAAGCATACATTCTAAAGCCTAAAGTGTGGCAGGCCAAAGTCTCTAATAAAATATGGCTTCAGCCTGACAGTGTGCTTTGAGTGTTTCCTCGAAGCCAATGATTTCACCGGCATTTGTGACAATCGGAAGAGGGCATTATTCCTCAGCTACTGTGGCCCGGACATTTTGAGATGGCCAGAGCTCTTCTCGCTCCAGTGGCCATTCAAACAGTACCATTGGACATGCTGCAGAATAAGCTGAGAATGAACTACATGCCCAGACCGTTGGAAATTGCCGCCAACACGCGTTTCACCATTGAAACCAAGTAGACGGCGAATCAATCAACCAATATGTTGTCGCCCTTTGGAAAGCCGCATTATACTCTGAATTTAGAGATTTGGACGATGTTCTATTAGACAGAATAGTTTGTGGAGTAAGGGACGTCAAATTACAACGGCGTCTACTTGCTAAGCCGAATCTAAACCTAAATATGGCGCTCGACGAGGCCCAAGCCTCAGAGATGTCGAGCCAATCAATGGAGGAAATACAAAAATCAAATAGCCCACCATCCTCACGAAAAGCGGTTACCATCCACCATGATGATCTAGATCAGGAAGAGTCCACTGATAATGATGACGTCTACCATCTAAAATCATCAAGGAAACAAGGTGCAGCCAATGAAAGGAGACAGATAGCATGCATGGGTTGTGGCAGCAACCACCCAAGAGGGGCATGCAAATTCAAAAATGCTATCTGTCAACAGAAAAGGACATTTAGCTAAAGTCTGTCATGCCAGCCAACCTGCCAGCCAATCTGCCAGCCAACCCTACAACCGAAGGACACTGTTCTGCCCCAGCGACGAGCCACCAATAATATGCACACAAACTGCAAAACACTGTTCGTTTACTAATAATAAAGGTCTCCTAATAACTTCTTAGGAGCCGTTGAAAACAAAATAAAGGCAGAAGAGTCTTTTTCAAACCCCTGCTGTTAATGTATAATCTTAACAGCTGGCCGGAGTCCAAGAGATAAATGAGCAGGTCTTACTGTATCTGGCAATACTCCCAGAGCTAGGAATGCAGGAAACAAGACCCGTAGTGGAACAAGAACCGAGCAGACCGGAGTCACAAAGATCAGGAGTAATAATAAACGTTGTTTCCTGCAACGAGGCTAAGCGTGGTCAGGGCTTAAATAGTCTAAGAGTGTGGCCACTTAGCCTGCAGCTCTACTCTCGAGGATACCTCCTCCTGAGTAGCCACTCTTGTCTTCTAGAAGCCCTGCATGCCCGAGCATCGAGAAGAAGAGGCTCCTCCTCTTCTTCTTTGGCCCTGATGGGCTCCTCAGGAGGTACAGAAGGCCCTGATTGACTCTCAGCCTCCTCGCTCTCTGACTCAGGTGCCAGGTGCATGGGCCGATGGTACCTTGCCACAACCGCTTCATCGTCCTCCTCGCTCTCTGACTCGGTTGCCAGGTGCACGGGCCGATGGTACCATGCCACAACCACCTCATCATCCTCGGGATCCATGATCACCTGCACGGGACACTGGCAGGCCACAACAGGCACAACAGAAACCACAGAAACAGGGGGAAGAATGTTACGCTGTCTCCAAAGGCAACTGTCGGGCAGAGACTTTCATCAGGCAAGCCAACCTTGCCTATTCAGAAAAAATCAATGTAACCATCCTGATCGAGGGTGCCCCTTGTCAGATGGAAGTAGATACCGGGTCATCCATGACCATCATCTCGTGGAGCACAATTAAGAAACTGGTGCCGAGACTCTCCAAAAGCAACTAAGACATCAACGCCTTCATCTCTGAGGCAACAGCATTCCAGTCATTGGAAGCGGAACCTTCCAAGTCTCGTTTAAAAACTTTGTAGGCCCCCTGTGGCTGATTGTAGTAGATGGCTCCCTACCAAGCCTGTTGGGGCTGGACTGGTTTTCCTCTCTGGGCCTGGGAGTTACTGGCATCAACTCTATCAGTAGCTCTGATGTTGAGGCTCTGACTCGGGAGTTTGCCGATGTTTTCAATGGAGACCTGGGCAAATATACTGGAATGCCCATCTCTTTCAACCTGGACCCTCAGGTCACCCCTATACGCATGAAGCCATGCAGGGTCTCATTTGCTCTACGTTCCAAGGTAGACAAACAACTAGATAAGCTGATTGCCCAAGGAGTCTTGGAACCCATCGACCATGCCAAGTGGGAGACACCCATAGTGATGCCTGTCAAGCCAGACGGCTTAGTCTGTATTTGTGCGGACTATAAATGCATGCTAAAGAAAGCGCTACAACAGAACGCTTATCCAGTGCCAGTCATCTATTGCACTCCCTGGGCGAAGGAAAGGTTTTTGCGAAGCTGGACCTAGCCCAGGCGTATCAACAACTGCCTGTTGACAATGCCACAGCAGAGGCACAGACCATCATCACACATTGGGGCACTTTTAAATGTCGCCAGTTGCAATTTGGAGTGAGTGAGGCACCAGGACTGTTCCAGAGCCTAATGGAATGCCTTTTGCAAGGCATTCCAGGCGTCATGCCATACTTCGACAATGTCTTAATATCGGCGGCTGATGACAAAGAACTTTTTGACCATCTGAGAGTGGTGCTCAGCCAATTACAAGAGGTGGGTCTCAAGGTCAAGAGAGAAAAATGTAAAATAGCGTCCCCCAGGTAGAGTTCCTAGGCTACCTCATCGACGCCTTCGGGTTGCACCCCACGAAGGCAAAAGTCGAAGCCATCCAGGAAGCCCCTACACCAAAGAATAAGACAGAGCTCCAGGCATTCTTGGGACTTCTGAACTTTTATAGTGTCTTCCTGCTGCACAAGGCGTCAGTAGCGGAACCCCTGCACCAGGTATTGGATAAGCAGACACCGTGGTCCTGCGGCCAGAAGGAAGCTGCCGCGTTCACCACTGTAAAGAACCTGCTATCATCAAAAAGCGTACTCATACAATATAATGAGAACCTTCCGCTAGTTCTCACATGTGACGCTTCACCATTTGGAGTAGGAGCAGTCCTAAGCCATTGGATTCCAAATGGAACAAAGGCTCCAATTGCATTTTATTCCAGAACATTGTCAGCAGCTGAGAGAAATTATAGCCAGCTAGATAAGGAAGCTTTGGCTGCCATCGCGGGAGTCAAACGCTTCCATGAGTATCTATACGGCAGGCATTTCAAACTGATAACAGATCACAAGCCATTGCTGGGCCTTATCGCCAGAGATCGCCAAACGCCACCCGTCCTGTCACCACGCATGATGCACTGGACAGTTTTTTTGGCAGCTTACAGCTACAGACTCATCCACCAACCGGGTAAGTCCCTGAGCCACGCAGATGCCCTTAGCCGATGTCCGCTTCCGGCCATCATAGAGGACCTGGCCCCAGTCACCCCCATCTCCTAATAGAGGAACTGCCATCCAGCCCCGTCACTGCAGCCAAGATTGCCAAACAATCCGCAAAAGATCAAATTCTCGCCCAAGTACTCAACTGAGTGTGGAGGGGGTGTCCTAAGGGGCCCGTCAGAACAGAGTTCACGCCTTTCCACGCCTGGCAACATGAACTGTCCGCTCAGAAGGGATGTTTACTGTGGGGAAATAGGGTATTCATCCCTCCCAAACTGCAGTGACCAGTACTCAAACCTTACATGTAGGCCACCCAGGCATTGTTAGAATGAAATCACTAGCCCACAGCTACGTCTGGTGGCCCAACGTAGACAAGGCCATTGCAGAATGGGTCAGCTCTTGCAAACCATGCCAGGAGACAAGACCAGCGCCATCCTCCCCTCCAGCACGAGAGTGGGAAACACCCAAAACACCCTGGTCGAGGGTCCACATTGATTTTGCGGGACCATTGAAGGGTCAGATATTTATGGTAGTCGTCGACGCATATTCCATATGGTTGGAGGTGGTCTTGATGCCATCAACAACCTCAGACGCCATCATCAAGGCGCTATTGAAACTATTTGTGACCCACAGACTACCAGATGTCCTGGTGTCTGACAACAGGGCACAGTTCACGGCCAACCAGTTTGAACTATTCCTGGCAAGTCATGGCATCCGCCATGCTCTGGTCGCAATGTTCCATCCAGCTAGTAATGGGCAGGTAGAGAGAATGGTGCGATCAGCCAAAGAGACACTAGCTTGAATGGGCCCTGGGGACTGGCAAGCTCGAATTGCCAAATATTTAATAGTCCAGCACATCACACCCAGTGCCATGACTAACCGGAGTCCAGCCGAACTTTTAATGGGTCGCCGTCCAAGAACTGACCTAGACCAGCTACACCCAGAATATTCTCCAGAGGTATCCCCCGACTCGACCCACCAACTCCGGTCATTTGCTGTGGGAGACATAGTCTACACACACAACTATGCCGGCGGTGCCCTCTGGATTCCTGGCTGAATTGTAGCAGTCACTGGACCACGATCAAACAGAAGAGAGCTGGAGGATGGCTGCATATGGTGTCGACACATCAACCAACTTCACGGCCATTTGGGCACCTCTGACTACCGCCAGCTGGAAAGGACTCCGCCCGAAACAAACTCTCTGCCAGAGACATGCAAGGACTTTGAGGCTCTGCCGAGATTGGAGCCAGCAACAAACCGAGATGATGACACAACACGGGTACTGGGAGAACCGGGAGCCAGTCAGTGCGAAGTCCCTGTAAAACCAGTTCCACCCGTGCCGGAGACGCCAGAGGCCAAGTTCCTGACAAGGCCACAGGACAATCCAGGAGCAGCAGCAGCAGTCGACCTGCCTGGTCAAAGGGCTGCTCCGAATGAACTGCGCAGGTCAGGACGAATGCACCGCCACCTCTCCTACCTGCGTGATTACGTTTGTTAGAAAGAATAATGTCTTGTCTTGGTGAGGAGGGGTGTTACATATTGTAATTAGTTACTGAAACCAAAGGCTGAAGTCTTCACTCGGGTCCGCTGTTTAAGCGGGAGAATTGCTTTAAACTGATTGGTTGCCCGGCTGACAACTCCCTATAAAAGGAGCGCTGTCAGCCAGGCTATTTGCTGGTTGTTTCACTGTACTGAATAAAGAGCTTAACTGAAGATCACTCTGCGTCTCTTTCATTCAAACCCAAAATCTAACAGTAAATAAGTGGAGTGTCTTTGTCATCAGATCTAAAGCTTTTTTTGAAGTCTGGGGTATCGCGAGGGTCCCTCATGCAAGCTCAAACTGAGGTTCATATCCATAGCTTTTCAAGAGTAAAGAAGAGCAGTAATGGACAAAAAAATTAACATTAATAGAAGAGGGAAATAAAGAGCAAAATCAGAATCCAAAGTTCAAATGAGTTAACCATTCACACTCAAGTTCTCTATCCAAAACAACCCAATAGAGCCAGCCATTCTAATTCCGGGTAATTTCCAAGCAAGAATCCATGGTAATAATGGAGATAAATATATCACAGCAAGATCTGTTGTATAAACCAGATTTTTTTCCTCCTTACTATCTTAATGGATACACGCATACCAGCCAATTAAACTCTAAGCCAGGCTTCAAATTTAGCTTCATATCAGGCTTATTTGGGCTGCTGCAGGGAGATCAGCAGAAATTGATTCCTCTGGTTAGAAAGAACTCCCTGAAGTTGCAGGAATCCTGCAATTCTGTAAAAGAAGATGGTGTCTTGGAAGAAAACAAATGGATCTAAATATCAAGGTATCTTTACTCTTTATTCACCTGTCTCCTCTTTTTCTTTTCACAGGGAATGCCTGTGTCATCATTGAAGGGGATACAACTATCACTTTCATTCCTGCCCTTTTGGCTACACTGACCTTGTGAGACCGGTCTGTGGATGGCAAGAGAGATGTTGAAGACAGTAAGAAAACTCTTTTCTAATAGGGATGCCACAGAAATAGATTGAGATAATGTGCCTTAACCTCGAAATGCTGTTCCCCTTCAATAAGCAAAGGAAGAGGAGGGGGTGTTTGATCTGGTCGAAGTGAGGAGGTATGTTCAGGTTTCAGTAAGCTAATGTGAAACACAGGGTGAATTCTCCTAAGGGTTTTTGGCAGTTCTAATTGAACAGTGACTAGGTTCATAATTCTCACAATAGGAAAAGGGCCCACATACTTAGGCCCTAATTTCTTCGACTTCTGTGTAGTCTGTAGGTACTTAGTTGACAGGAAAACCCTATCTCCTACTTGGTATTCCTTCCATCTAATCCTTTTCTTGTCAGCTTGTCTTTTATGTGCTTGGTGAGCTTCATCTAACGCCTTGCGAGTAATGGGCCAGGTCAATTGAAGTTGCTCAATCCACTCCACTAAAGAGGGGATTTGAGGCTTTTCTTGTGGCAGTTCCGGAATGGGAACAAAATCTTGGCCAGAAACCACCCTGAATGGGGTAAACCCAGTACTGCTATGGATGGAGTTATTATAAGCAACCTCTGCGAATGGCAGTAAGTCAGCCCAATTATCTTGTTGATAATTTACGTAACACCTGAGGTATTGCTCTAGAACCAAGTTAGTCCATTCACAAGCCCCATTTGTCTGTGGATGATGGGCGGAGCTTAAGCCTTGGGCAGAGCCTAACAACTTTAGGAACTCCTTCCAAAAGTGGGAGGTGAACTGGACCCCCCTGTCTGAAATTATCCATTCAGGGACACCGTATAACCTATACACATGCTGAATAAACAGTTTAGCCAACATTTTTGCTGACAGAATCTTGGAGCAGGGCACAAAATGGACCTGCTTGGAGAACAAGTCCATGATTACCCAAATGACCGTATTACCCCCACTCTCAGGCAGTTCAACAATGAAGTCCATGGATATTTCTTTCCAAGGAGCCCCAGGTCTAGCAACATTCTGAAGTAACCCTTGCAGTTTTCCAGGTGGCCTCTTTGCGGAAGCACACACGGGACAACTAGCCACATAAGCTTCTATGTCCTTCTTCAAAGATGGCCACCAAAACTGTCATTTAACTAAGTGTAATGTTTTCACAAACTCAAAATGTCCCATGGTCTTTGAATCATGGGCCTGTCACAGTACCAGCTCCCTAAGATGAGAAGGGACATAGAGCTTAGCCCCCACCCAGGCGAGGCCATCACGAACAGTACACTCATTCGAGTGAGACAAGAACCATTCGTCAGTTTTTAGCGCTTCTTTGAGCTGTGAATTTAAGTCGGTGGAGAGATCCAGGTCCACCTTCCCTTGGGACCTGGTGACCACGGGAGCCACCAATTGTTTGGAGGGGATTACTGGATGGATTACTTCTAGCCGTGTGCTATTATATTAGGGCAATCTGGATAGAGCATCAGCCATAAACTTCTTTCCCCCAGGGAGGTAGCGCAGAGAAAAATTAAATCGATTAAAATGTTGTGCCCAACGGACTTTTGCTTGGGCGACAACTTCCTTGGGGTTTTTAGGGCCTCTAGGTTCTTACGGTCTGTCCACACTTCAAAAGGATGTTTTGCCCCTTCGAGGAAATGCCTCCAGGTTAACAGGGCCCATTGGACCGCAAAAGCTTCTTTCTCCCATATTGCCCACCTCCTTTATGTTTCAGTTAATTTATGGGAGGTGTAGGCGCAGGGTTGTAGAGTTCCATCAGCATTTGCTTGAAGTAGTACCGCCCCAACAGCCATGTCACTGGCATCGGCCTGGACTACAAAATGGGTGTCCATGTCAGGGTGTTTAAGTACGGGTTCGGCCACAAACAATCGTTTAAGTTTCTCAAAAGCTGCCTGGCACTCCATCGTCCACTCCAGGGGGCGACTAGGCTTTGGCTTTGCCTCTCCTTTTGGTTTTAGGAGATTGGTAATGGGCAGTGCAATCTTAGCAAAAGAGGGAATGAATTGCCGATAAAAGTTAGCAAAGCCTAGGAAACTTTGCAGCTGCTTACGGGTGCATGGGGGCGCCCATTCCATGACTGCCCGGACTTTCTCTGGATCCATTTCAATGCCCTCATGCGATATGCGGTAGCCCAAATAGTCAATTTTACTCTGATGAAACTCGCATTTTGACAATTTAGCATACAGTTCAGCAGCCATGAGTTTTTTCAAGACTTGCAGCAATCTCACGTGTTCATCCATGATCTCCATGTAAATGAGAATGTCACCCAGGTAGACCAGGACCCCCTTGTAAAGGTGTTCATGAAACACCTCATTAATCAATTGCATGAACACCACTGGCGCCCCCTGTAATCCGAACGGGAGCACCTGAAACTGGAAACAACCCAACGGGCAATTGAACGGGCAGTTTTCCATTCGTCCCCTTCCTTAATTCGAACTCTGTAGTAGGCCTCTCTTAAATCCAGCTTAGTGAAAATCTTCCCCTTGGCCAGATGGGCTAACATGTCCTTCATAAGGGGCAGAGGGTAAACATTTTCTATGCAAATGGCGTAGTTTAAATTTTTATAGTCCACACATAAGCGAAGAGAGCCATCTTTTTTCTCCCGGAACAGCACCAGGGCAGCCACTCATGGCCTAGCAGGTTCGATAAAACCCCGTTTCAGGTTTTTATCAATAAAGTTCTGCAGCTCCTCAAGCTCACAAGGGGTCATGGAGTAGATCTTTGGTTTAGGAAGTTTTACCCCAGGCAGGATTTCTATGCTGCAGTCTGTGGGCCGATGGGATGGGAGCATGTCTGACGCCCTCTCATTGAAGGCCTCCCTGAGGACCCCATATTCCTTAGGGATTTTTTCCTCCCCCGCCATGCGTTCGCTCCCCATTGCTGCCAGCTCCTCTGTGGCTTTGGCCATGTGGAAGGATCTTCCCTGCTGGGTAGAGCGGATGCACAATAACCCCGTTCTCCAATTCACACGAGGGTTCCATTTTCGGAGCCAGGGTAGCCCGAGCAGGAGGGGTCATTCCATCCCAGGGGCTACGATAAAACTCAAAGTCTCTTGGTGGTTCCCCCATCCTCATCTCAACTGGCTCAGTCACAAAATGGGCTGCCCCCCCCCAGCTACTGACCCATCCAACTGGCAAAAGGCAATGGACACTTTCATGGTCCTTAGTCTCAGTCCCATCTTTTCCACCACCTCTGGACTGATTACACACCTAGTGCACCCAGAATCCAAGAGGGCCAGCATATTCCCCTGGCCACCAGATGATGGCACCTTAACTCTACTGGAATGTTCAGGGGGCCCATGTGCTGACTTACCAGGGGGTTGTCATCGGAGTTGGTGTTGCTGTCCCCTGGGGTGGTCGGAGCTCCCAACTCCTCCAGGACTGGAGGAGTGAACTCAATGACTTCCACGCTTTTCAAAGCCGTTTTGCGGTTCTTTGCTGCCGGCTTGTCGGCATTTTTCCCTCCAGCTGGGGTCATCTTAGAGACCGGCTTGGAGAAACATTCAGCAGCTCGGTGCCCCTCCTTCCCACATTTGAAGCAAGCTGATGATCTGGGCTTTGAGGCTGGCCCCCCTCTTGCCACTCTAGGGGTCTCTTTCAGTGAGGAGGGGGAAGGCTTGCTCCAGCTGCGACCTCCCCTGTACCGATCTCTGGCCTGGTCACCTCAGCCGCCATCACATACCAGTGTTGCAGGTCTCGGGGGGCCCCTCGAGAACAACAGCCTTGGTAGACGTCCTCATTGAGGCCATCCTTGTAGCATTCCATCAGGGCCTCTGCGGACCACCCCCGCATGTGGACCACCAGCTGGCGAAATTCCTGTGTTTACTCAGCCACCGATCTCCTCCCCTGGGTCAGGGTTTTCATCCTGGTTCTAGCCTTTCGTTCAGCCAGGGGATCATCAAAGCGCACTCAGAGAGCAGCCATAAACAAGTCATAATCCCTCATCAGTGGAGAATACTCATTATGGAGGGCCACCATCCACTCAGCCGTGGTTCCCTTCAGGGCCATGGTGACACACCTGACTTTAGCTGCTTATGAGGGAAAATCCTCCCCATATTCCTGCATATGATTCCAAACTTGGGTTAAGAAGAATCCCAAAGCTTTGGGATCCCCTCCGTATTTTACTCCTAGCTAAGGAACCTTTGGAATTTGGTGCCTCCGGGGGATTACCCCACCACCACCACCGGGGGGGGCTTGGGCTGCCACCAATGTTCCCTCTAAGCTGCGCAGCTGCGCGGCCGTGCAGTGAAAAGAAAGCTCCGCGCAGCAGTTTCCAACTGCCGCGCAGTGATTTGAAATGGGATGCAAAGTATCCTCCTCCAGGAAGGCAGCGCTCGCTCTCTGGCTGAAGCTCAGCCCTTCTGGGCTCCCGGTTCACTTTATAGGCTGGCGGTTCAGTGGCTCAGCATCAACACCACGTGGGGAACAGCCGCCCAGCGCTCTTCCCTGCCTCTGTCTCTCAGCCGCTCCTCTGGCAGAGAGGAGCTCTTTTCAGCCGGTCGCCTGAGGCTCCGGTTCCCCCCCCCCCAAGCAGCCGTCCCCTCGCCCAGGCCCCCCCGGGGGAAAGTCCTGCGTGGTGCACACGCCCACCCTCCAACTTCTCAAACGGCTCACTCGCTTGCTCACACCTTCACCTAACGCCTCCCTCCGTTCCGCCTGGGCCAGGAGTGGGGAGGGGATGGGGATTGTGCAGTATCCTGCCCCTGGAGTGTGGTGGGAGTTGAGATTTTGGAGT
>QLTV01000775.1:5566000-5583861 GCA_003457575.1 Thermophis baileyi | reverse complement strand
AACAAGAAGAAGAAACCAGAACATCCTCTCCAGAAACCAACACCCAGATAAACAGGGATTAACACCAGACAAACAACCAAGCAGAAGACAATATTAAGTAGTTCCTAATCAAATTAACTACCAAGGAGAAAACTACACTGGCAGGGCAAGCTATTATATGTAAACAAGGAGCAAATCTCACACTCAATCACCTTCACCTATAACTCTAACTCTAACGCAGATATCTGCTGGATATTTGCGCAACATTCCAAGCATCAAGCGCCGATTGCGAGTGAGGTTTCAGACGTGAGAAACTGTAAGATGAGACAGACTTTCAGTGACTAATAGTGTACATTACCGTAAACACTATACAAGTATTTTAATATTGCAGACTTGCAGTATTATAAGTGATACTGATATATAACACTTTTAATTAAGTGGGTACATTGAATAAACATAACTTTTGAGTTTCAAATAACACTGATTTCGTTGTTGTCTTGGGTGACATCTGTGAAAAAATTCAGGTGCTCAGGCATGAAAATGTGCCACTCAAACACTATACTTTCCCACACACAGTGAAAAAAAATTAGAGGGAACATTGGCTGCCACAGCTGCTTGCATTCCTGCAGCCCCTGCTGGCTCTGGCTGGGCTCTAGGAAATGCTTCAGGGGTGGCTAAGACTTCCGCCTCCCTGCAGGCAAGGCATACCTTTCATGCGCTCTCTGACTTACGAGAGCTTCTTTCAGAAGATGCAGGGCCTGAGTCAGCAGGAGGTCCTCCTTGTCCACTTCCTGCCAGTCAGTCTCTCTCCTCCGATTTCTGGCCACAGTTACTCCTGGGGGAATCTCCTCTGGAGCCTCCATCCGACCCACACCCAATGACCATTTAGCTCTGACCAGCTTCTCTTCAATCTGTGACTCACACATCCACTCCGACTTTTCCCAGCCATGGTGGGACTGGGGGGGAGTCAACCCAGCAGCTCCCAAGTCCTCCTGGTCACTGCCTGGGCTAGACAGATTTTTGCTCAGCCCCCACGGTAGAGTTCTTTCCGGGTTGGCTGATAAAGCAGATCTTGCTTAATGTCAGATGTGGCTCTGTTCAAAACCCAAGAAAGAAAACCCCCAAATCCATGTTTGTAGAGAAAGGTACTTTTACTGGGTAAGAACTGATAGCAACAAGTTGAAAGCAAGATCTGAGGCTAAAGGCGCGAATATGAAAGCATTCCCAAAACTCTCCCCCCAAAGACCCGGGCTGATCATCCAATTCCCATTCCCCCAGGACGTCATGTGGGGTGCATCTTCAGGTGGAGCCATCGCATCTGCTCGGCTGGGACGGTTGACCTTGAGCTGGCTGTAAACAAGACCATTCAGCAGCGCAGTAGATGATAAGAACTTCCCTCCCTCAGCTCTCTAATCAGACATATACGGAGACATCTCCTCCAGCACTGTTTCCCCCCCCCCTCCCAAATACCTAAGCCTCCCCCTCCCCCCATTTCAATGGCAGCCGATATCAAGCAAGCAGCATGGAGGCTGACACTATGTGTTTTTCTGTACTATCACCTGCATACAGATTTTCATAAAATGTTGCTAATGGACTTGATGCAAAATATTGTGAATACCCCAAACGATGTTTATGCTATATTTTTACTGAAAGATAGAGAGTTCTCAATTTACTTGATCTAGTAGCCAGGAGAGGCATTTATTCAGATGAGACAAATTACAAATGTGACTGTTGGGTAGAATTTCGGTAATTAAGATGAATGTTTTACTTTGGTTGTTGTTATTTTATTTCAAACAATACTGATATTGACAACTGATGTACCATTTAAACAATGGCAGAAAGAAATTTCATGAAACACATTTGGGAAACCACTAAACAAATGCAGTTTGCCAATATTAAAAAAAATCTCTCAGCAGTAAAAATTTATGGAATCATGAGTCTCAGTACAGAAGAAAACGGTCCACACATTTGGGCAGGTTGTATCATTTATTTATTTATTTATTTTGTCAAGCATGTATATGATTACAGGTAAAGTATAAATATTAATATGAGTATATAATAAGTACAAACATATTTTGAGTACATATTTTTCGAATACATGGGGACTTTAGGACAGGGACGGTAGGCACGCTGGTGCACTTATGCACGCCCCTTACAGACCTCTTAGGAATGGGGTGAGGTCAATGGTAGTCAGTTTAAGGTTAAAAGTTTGGGGGTTTGGGAAAGAAACTACAGAGTCGGGTAGCTTCACTTTCCATGTGGCAAGTTAACTGAGATAACTGAAACTAAAAGGTTCCTTCTCTCAAGCCTAACCATTAGTCCCAAACAACAAAATGTCATCAGCATAAATAATAAATAAAAGCCCTGGTTGATTCAAATGCCTTTCTAACAACTGCTGAATAATATCAATTTCTTCACACAGAAATTTAGGCAGCTTTTTTTCAAACAGTGGTCCTAAATTATTTCTAAACTTAAATATAAGGAACAGTCTCCACTTATTTTATTACTCTTTACCTTACTTAACTTGATTACCAAATACCAAGTCAGTATATATCTGTGGTTTCCTCATTACCATTGCTGCACCCACTCATTACACAAAGTAATTGTCCATTTCTTGGGTAATGGCAGGAGTTCAACATTATTTTGAGGTTTGAAGGCATTTTTAGAGATGCAACTGACTTCAGTGTGTCCTCATTAACTGCTCTCAGGAGTTCTTGACCTGAGAACCACATTATTTTAATATTGATTTCCTTTCTTTCCAGAGCTGCCAATTTTACCATTTTCAGTTTCATTGGTCTGCTACTATTTAGTGTACATGCGGCTAATTGATTTCTAATTTTGCATGTTCATATTTTATGAGGTCCTGTAGCAAGGCCATTCAAAGGGGAGGGGATCATCTGTAGTCCACAGAAATAGGCTCCCACCTTCAAAGGCAAAGCTTGGGAGATGTGGCCCAATAACCACCTTTTCCACTCATTGCTGAGAATGTATCCTTAATCCACTTCCTATCCATTGCCCACCACCAACAAGGCTCAATAATTGACTCCATGAAGGACCCTCTCAGTAAGCCTTTCCACTGCAGCAATTCTTTGTGTCTTGATTGCGTAACAATTTCTGTATTATATTTCTGCATGTAATACAGAAATTGTTATGTCTTTGAGTAGATATATTTTCTATTCTTCTCATCCTTCATTCTTAGGATCCTTTCTCAGAGCAATTGTACTCTAGATAGGGAGAAGAGAAAAAGATGGACTAGTCTAATACACCCTCCAATATTTTCCCTTTACTATAGCAGTTCTCTTGCAGTTGAATAACAGATTCAGTGGGAAGAATACATGAATATATTTTATTTTAGTTTTCACTTATTTAAATCTTCTTGTTGCAATCTTCCTTTAGCTGGCAGCCCAAAACTATAGGTGTCCCAGGCAAATGCTGAACAGTCATATTTACATTATGAAGCTAGGATGGCTATATAACTAAGTCTGAAAATTTTGTTTTCTGAAAACAGATTTTAAGTTACTATATCACCCATGGTATGGGAAAATGGCTTGTGCTTCACTTTGAAATCATCTCTAAATTTTTATAGCATCCATGGCAACTGGATGGGACACTTCAAAACCAACAAAATATATAGAATAACCAAGTTGGAAGGGACTTTCAAGTCCAATCCCCTGCTCAAGCAGGAGACCCTATACCATTCCAGACAAATGGCTTTACAAACCATTCTTAAAAACCTCCAGTGATAGAGCACCCAAAACGTCTGGAGCCAAGCTGTTCCACTAGTTAATTGTTCATGTGACCCTGATAAAATCTCTCTGTTGAAGCAGCCTTGGCTTTCAAGGACCATTTCAAGAGGTTATTCAAAAACCAACAACAGTTTCTTCTTAATGCAAGATTAAATGTAGAAATGGCTATTGCAATTGTGTCCTTGACACTGTGTCAGCCCTGGAAGCCATCTTTTTCTTTGGAGCTTCAGGGCTGCCACATTTAGTGCCTGGGAAAATGGGAGGGGGGGTTACAAGGAGTCAGTGGATGATTAGCCATAACAACATTCCTTTCTCTGGGAGTCAAGGGCATTCGGCCTGCACCTGGATGGGAGTGACTGGGGGTTGTCTCTAGTTGGGTCGATGAAATGATTGGGCTATTTGATGGACTTGTGGGTGCAGGGGATGGATCTTTGACTTTCTTTTGGGTGGGGAAAACCCGGAACTCTCAGATTCGGGTTTTCCCAGATGTGCCAATATGACATCTCTAATAAAATGGAACTTTGAGGAATTGCTAGTCTCGGAGTCTTCTTTCGTTGGGGGTGTTACTTGGAACCCTGACACACTGCAACTCTGGGTACTATAGAAATTTACTGAATTGCTCTGTGGTGGCATAACATTGTTGCTACAGCAAGTGAAACAACCACTTACCCACTCACCCAAAATGAAGATGGAAACTGAAATGCTTGGTCTGCTTGCTACTTTCACTGGATTAAAACTTGTACTGGCATGAATATAAATTGTTTTCCAAACAAGGATTATTCGCAACCCCACCGCCTCAGTGACACTAATAAAATGATCTTCACTTTCTTTGTATTTAAAAATTTTTCTTCACATAATCATTCATTAAATCGCTAGCACTTTATTGAAACACAGACATTATTCCTGTCAATAATGGAGGAATAATACATAATGCAGATAATATCAAAAGATAAGAATGAAGAAAAGTCTGGGGAAAGAGCCAGATGGATGTAGTAGTTAATGCACTAGGTTACAAATTGGAGGATTGTGTGTTCTTGACCTGCCTTAGGCCTGAAGCCAGCTGGGTGATTTTGGGTCAGTTGTTCTCTTAACAGCCCAAATTACTGCAAGATATTGAGGAAAATAGGTGGAGGAAAGAGAATTAAGTATGTTCACCTCCATGAGTGATTTATAAAAATAATAAAGACAGAATGAAAAATACCTAAACCTAAAAAAAGATTGACTAAGACTGATTGTTCACAAACCATTACAATATTGAGTTGCTCTAATATGAAATATTTTCCTACTGTTTATCTTAATATGAGACTAATTCCATAAAAGATTTCTTTCCATATTTACAGTACATTTCAGTGGATTTTTAGAAAAGTTGGAAATCAATTCTAGATGTTGGTTTTTGAAACTTGCTTCTTGACATGCACTGTATAATAGAAGCTCTGTCTATCCTTGTCCTGTTTTGGTTTAAGGTCCTAATTATTGGGATCATTAACATGTTATAAAACAATTTAACATGTCTTTGGAAGATAAATTAAGTTAGAGATGTTTAATAAAAAGTGTGGCCTCATGAAATACTTTGTTGCTAAGCAGCAGGAAACATCTAATGTACCAAGCATCGACTGTACGCACAGCTTATAGAACCCAACTCTCCATCTCAGTTGCAGTTCGACTTCCAACTCAGGAATACATGTAAGGCTGCATGAATTTTTCCAATACTATATTTCCTCCATCTTCAGTTAGGCAGGAATCAATAAACTGAGGAAGATACTGCAAAGAAAGCAAAATTGGCCTGTTCTTCATTTGAGTAACTCAGACATACACCAAGGAGCAGAGCCCACACATCAAATTCTGCTGCAAGGACAGTAGTGAAAATCCAGGATTTCTAGCATTTGCTTCTAAACTGTATCATTGCTCCTCCAGAATTCCATCCCCTGGTGAATATGGTTGAACTTTTTCTTTCTTGACTGATAGAGGTTTGACATTAATTCAGGAAGGTTTCTTCTCTGACCCACTATCTAATAAGGTTTACTTAATACAGAAAACAAAACCACACATACTTCATCAAGAAAACCTTAAGGTTAGTATTAGGGGAACAACTCAATGGAGTTGTCTTTCAGAGCCGTACATGAGTTGAGTGTCTTTGTCATCATATCAAAGCTTTTTTGAAGTCTGGGATATCCTGAGAGTCCCTCGTTGCAAGCTCAAACTGAGCTTCATATCCACAGCTTTTCAAGAGCAGAGAAGAGCAGTAATGGTTAAAAAATTTAACATTAATAGAAGAGAGAAATAAAGAGCAAAATCAGAAGCTAAAGTCCAAAGGAGTTAACCATTCACACTCAAGATCTCCATTCTAATTCAGGGTTATTTCCTAGCAAGCAAGGATCCATAATACTAATGGAGATAAATATATCACAGCAAGATCTGTTGTATAAACCAGACTTTTCCCCCCTTACTCTCTTGATAGATACAGGCAGCCCAGTCAATTAAACTCTAAGCCAGGCTTCAAATTTGGCTTCATATACTGTAGGTTTATTTGGGCTGCTGCAGGGAGATCAGCAGAAATGGATTCCTCTGGTTAAAGGGAACTCCCTGAAGTCAAAGGAATCCTGCAATTCTGTAGAAGAAGATGGTGTCTTGGAAGAAAACAAATGGATCTAAACATCAAGTGACCTTTACTCTTTATTCACCTATCTCCTCTTTTTCTTTTCACAGGGAATGCTCACCACCTGTGTCATCATCAAAATGGACAGGAATTTCACCTTTGCTCCTGCTCTCTTCGCTACATTGACCTTGTGAGACCGGTCTGTGGATGGCAAGAGAGATATTGAAGACAGTAAGAAAACTCTTTTCTAATAGAGATGCCACAGATATAGATTGGGATATTCTGCCTGATCTTGTTTACATTCAGAAAGCATTGCAAGGCTTTGAAATGAACAGGCAGAGCATTTCCAGGGAAATACAGTGTAGAAAGGAGGGCAGGAGAGAAAAGGTTTTGGGTCAGGTGGCAGGAAAGATGTTACACCCACTTTGAACAATCTATTATTTTATATCATTTCTGTGCCAGCTGGAGAAAATAATGATCTCTCCATCTAACACCATGGCAATCTTTAAGATCTGGTCAATAACCTGACATCACCGCTTGCTTTTGCTCTATTTTTCTTTGTATAAATCAAACTGCTATCTATCAAATTCCACAACATTTATGAATGGAAGTAAAATTTGGCCAATATTTCTTGAAATAAAGCTAAATGCAGGGAGAGAGAGATTTTGCCTACATTTCAGTGTGAAAGGTGTTTCCTGCTCTTCAAGCACATATTGTGCTATAATTTGACACTTTTTTTTTTAAGGTTTGGGTAATCAACTTACTGTCACATAGTTTTTCATGAAATACATTTCAGAAACCGCTAAACAAATGCAGTTTCCTCTTAGTAGGTTTAAACACTTTATGGTGTTCTCTTCACATTATCTACACTACAGTGTGAATAATCAGGGATCAAATTCAAACAGCTTTATGAGAGATTTGGAGGAGGAAGCTTACGAAACTGCCCTCTTCTGAGACAGAGAAGCACCAAAAATTCTTCCCAGTAACACAGAGGAGGATAACTTGGTTCATTTAAAAATGTCTTTGAGGGATTATTGGGTGGAAGCAGGATATGTGAAGTGTCCTCATGAAACTTTGCACTTTGCAAACTTTGCAATGCATTCCATCTTTTGAATGATAAAAGACTCAAGATAATAAAAATGGTAAAAGCACAAAATACTTCTTGAATTACCTTCATCTGTTGCCTATAGGACATCAGTGCAATTACCAAGACAGATTTCCAAGATACAATTGCCAATACTAAAAAATCTATCCCAGCAGGAAAATGTATGGAATCATGAGGCTCAGTACAGCAGAAAATGTACAAACATTAGGGCATATTGTATCATAGCTTAACTTTCCATGGGACAAGTTAACTGAGATAACTGAAATTAAAACATTCCTTCTCTCAAGTCTAACCATTAATCCCAAACAACAAAAAGCCATAAGCATGAATAATAAGTAAAAGCCCTGGTCAATTCAAATGCTTTTTTAACAACAGCTGAACAATATCAACTTCTTCACACAGAAATGTAGGCAGTTTCTTTTCAAACACTGCTCAATTATTTCTAAGCTTAAATGTAAGTAATAGTCCCCATTTATTTTATTACTCTTTACCTTACTTAACTTGATTACCAAATACCAAGTCAGTTTGTATCTGAGGTTTCCTCATTACCGTTGATGCACCCACTCATTACACAAGGTAATTGTCCATTTCTTGGGTAATGGCAGGAGTTCAACATTATTTTGAGGTTTCAAGGCACTTTTAGAGATGCAACTGACTTCCAGAGTGTCCTCATTAACTACTTTCTGTGGTACTTGAGCAAAAACCCACATTATTAAATATTGATTTCCTTTCTTTCCAGAGCTGCCAATTTTACCATTTTCAGTTTCATTGGTCTGCTACTATTTAGTGTACCTGTGGTTAATTGATTTCTATTTTTTCATGTTCATCTTTTATGAGGTCCTATAGCAAGGCTATTCAAAGGGGAGGGGACCATCTGTAGTCCACAGAAATAGGCTCCCATCCTCAAGGTAAAGCTTAGGAGATATGGCCCAATAACCACCTTTTCCACTCATTGCTGGGAATGTATCTTTAATCCACTTCCTATCCCTTGCCCACCACCAACAAGGCTCAATAATTGACTCCATGAGGGACCCTCTCAGTAAGCCTTTCCACTGCAGCAATTATTTGTGTCTTGATTTCTGTATTATATTTCTGCATGTAATACAGAAATCATTACATCTTTGAGTAGGTATATTTTCTATTCCTCTTCTCATCCCTCATTCTTAGGATCCTTTCTCAGAGCAAATATATTGCAGATACGGAGAAGAGGAGAAGATGGACTAGTCTAATACACCCTCAAATATTTTCTTTTTACTATAGCAGTTCTCTTGCAGTTGAATAAAAAAACTCAGTGAGAAGAATACATGAATATATTTTATTTATTTTTATTTTCACTTATTTATTAAGTTCGTTCACTGCACTTCTTGCTGCAATCTTCCTTTAGCTGGAAGCCCAAAACTATAGGTATCCTAGGCAAGTGTTGAACAGTCATATATAGTTTTAGAAACTAGGATGGCTATATAAGTCTGAATATTTTGTTTTATGAAAACAGTTTTTAAGTTACTATGTCACTCAGGGTATGGGAAAATGGCTAGTGTTTCACTTTGAAATCATCTCTAAATCTCTATAGCATCCATGGCAACTGGATGGGACACTTCAGAACCAACATAACTTACAGAATAACCAAGTTGGAAGGGACCTTCTAGTCCAATCCCCTGCTCAATTAGGAGATCCTATACCATTCCAGACAAATGGCTTTCCAAAATATTCTTTAAAACCTCCAGTGATAAGAGCACCCAAAACTTCTAGAGCCAAGCTGTTCCACTAGTTAATTGTCTGCACCCTCAGGAAATTTCTCTTTCGTTCTAGGTTGGATCTCTTTCTGATATGTTTCAATCCATTACTTCTTGTCCTTCCTTCAGTTCTTTGGATATTAGGCTGACCCCCTCTTCGCTGTGACAGCCTCTCAAATATTGGAAGACTACAATCATGTCACCCCTAGTCCTTTTCTTTATTATTCTGGACAAACCCATTTTTTGCAGCCATTCATCCTATGTTTTAGCCTCTAGCCCCCTAATCATCTTTATTGCTCCTTTCTACAGTTTCTATCATGGTAACCAAAATGATACAGTATTCCAAGGATCTTCTTAGCAAAGCAGTATAAAGTGATACTAACATTTCATGTGACCTTGATAAAATCTCTCTCTTGATGCAGCCTTGGCTTTTTTGGATTTTTTTGGTAGCTGTACCATACTTCTGGCTCATATATAAGTGGTGTCCACTAGGAGTCTGAGATCCCTCTCACCGTTACTGCTATTGAGCCACCTATCATCTATTCTATAGCTGTGTATTTGGTTCTTCTTGCCTAAATGTAAAGCCATATTGTTCTCACCACTGAAATCTAGAGATAAGTAATAAAAGTATGGCCCCATGAGATCCTTTGTAGCTGAAGCAGCAGGAAACATTCAATATAACCAACAGTCACAGAATACACAGCTTTTAGAACCCTGCTTTCCTTCTCAATTTCAGTTAATCTTCTGTGTCCCACAGGACTCCTAATAACTCTTGATTAAGGCTGCAGGAATATTTCCACCACTACAAATATTCTCTGTCTTCAGGGAAATAGAAATCACCTGGATGAGGTAGGAATACCACAATGAAAGCCAAATAAGCCTTTGCTTCATCTGAGTGCCACAAACACCCACCAAGAAGCAGAGCAGCTGTTTTCCCAAAACCCACCCATAAAAATGTGTCGCCCATGACAGCAGTGCCAATTCCAGATTTCTACAATTTCGTTTAAATGGCTCTTCCAAAACTCCAGCCACTAATGAATATGGCTGAGCGTTATCATTGTGGACTGGAAGAGTCTGGGCAGCAATTCAGTAAGGAATTTTCTTTGCTCCATTAGGACATTGCAAGTCCTGAAACTCCAATCTTTTACAACCATAGCACCAGGTTCAAATAAGTCTGTTGCTCTTTCGAGGACTTTTGCAATATCAAACCCACAGGAGTGTTTCAATACAAGGAAGAGGCACTATTGCCTTATGTAAGAACTGTAAAAATAACACCTAAGAATATTTGCAATAGTTCACTGAGGTGATATGATGCAATCATTATAATTCTATAAATAGAGAGTTGTGTCTGTCCCAGGAGTAAGATTTGGTCCAGAACCAAACCCAGCATGAAGATCCTTTATCTGCTGTTTGCATTTCTTTTCCTTGCATTCCTGTCTGAACCAGGTAGGAAACAAAATTAGTGATAATTTAGCAAGGATTGATAACTCACTACTTTCTAAACAAATATGAATATCACTGAAAGCAGGATAATCTTCAACATCTACTTTTTGTTTTACTTTATAGAAATATATTTGAACTGTGTGGACTATTGACAACATGAGCATCCAAATATTTGAAAAAAAATGCAATTGATTTTTCTTTTGCATTAAAACTCGAGATCCAGTAAATTATCAGGCATCGAGGAGGGGCTGGAAAATTAATTCATTGATTCACTATTCTGGAAAGAACTTTATTAGGGGTTTTGTTGTAGTAGTTTATTTTTGTTGATTTGCTTAACTTTGGTATTGGTTTACCAAATTCTCAGCAAAATATGTTCTATTTGAATAAAGGGGCACAATAGAGAAACAGTTTGATCTAGTGATTAAAGCAAAAGCGTACAAATCTGGAAACTGAATTCCAGTCCCATGTTAGGCGTGAAAACTGACTGGGTGAATTTGGACCAGTCTCTCTCTCTCTCAGGCCAAACCTCCTCACAGTCTTGGTGCTTTGCAGAAAATAAGATGAAAGACTATTACATGAAACCCAGCTGCCTGCCTGCCCCCCCCCCTCTCTCCCTCTCCCTCTCCCTCTCCCTCTTCCTCTCCCTCCATCTCTCTCCCCTTGCCCCTGCCCCCTCTCTTTCACCACCTTGAGTTTTTTAAAAAGAAAGATGGGAAAAAATAAAAGATAGATATTAATCATCTAGTGAATAATTTGTACTTAATGTGGGAAAAAGAGAAGAAATTGCAGCAAAATAACATAAATGGACAGCATTTCAAGAGCAGAAAAAAGGAGTGATAGAAACTTTAAGAGAAAGGGGAGAAAGCCAAAGGAAAACCAAACTTCTCCTGAAACCCAAACTTCTCCTGAAAACCAAACTTCTCCTGAAAACCAAACTTCCCCAAACCCCAAAAACTTTAACCTTAGACTGTCTACTGTCGACCTCACCCCATTCCTAAGAGGTCTGTAAGGGGCGTGCATAAGCGCACCAGCGTGCCTACCATCCCTGTCCTACTGTCCTATTGTCCTCATCTATCTGTATTCACTTTGATTATGTTTATGTTTATACCTATACCTGCTATCTTGTACATGTTTGACAAACAAACAAATAAATAAATAAATAAATAAGTTTAAAGGAAGTTAACCCTTCTCACTCAAGGATTTCACCCAGCAGAACCGGCCACTGTAACCCAGCATTATTTTCCAGCAAGCAAGGATCCATGTAATACTGGAAAGAAATATATCACAGCAAGGGCTTCCCTTCGAGTGAACTAGAATATTTCTTCCCTCCTAACTTAAGAGATGTAGGCTTACCAGCAAATTCATCTCTGAGCCAGACTTCAAACCTGGGTTAATAGCTGGTTTATTTGAGCTGTTTCAGGGAGATCAACAGAAATGGATTCCAGAGAAAACTTGCTGTTGTCCTAGGAACCCTGCAATTCTGTAGAAGAAGGTAGTGTCGTGGAAGGAAAAATGTATTTAAATATTAAGGAATCTTTACTCGTCGTTTACCTGTCTCCTCTTTTTCTTTTCATAGGGAATGCCCACCACCGCTGTGGTCAGCAAGGAGGACGCTGCTTTCGCTATCGGTGTCCTTCTGGCCACCAATGCCTTGGGCAAGTGGACTGTCGGCTTGGATGGAAGTGCTGCAGACGGTAAGAAAACTCTCCTCTAATAGAGATACTACAGTTACAGTATATATTTAGATTCTCTGCCTGATATTGTTTGCATTCACAAAGCTTTCCAAAGCATAGAATTTACTTTAAACTCACTTTGATCAACCTATTATTTTATCTCATTTGTATAGCCATAGTGGAAAATGATGCCATCTCCATCTACCACCCTGGATGTCTTCAAGATATGGCCAATGACCTGAGATCACCGCCTGCTATCGCTTTATCTTTCTTTATATAAATCAGATTGCTACCCATCAAACTCTAAAATATTTATGCATTTAAGTAAAATTTGGTAAATATTTCTTGAAATAAAGCAAAATGAGCATTGCAGATATTGTGCAACTTCTTTAAAAGGGACCTGGGGCAATATATTCCTGAGGGAGAGGGAGGCATCTCTTTGCCTACACTTCGGTGTGAAAGTTGTTACCTGCTTTTCAACCACATATTATGCTATAATTACACACAGTCTCCTTCTTCCCCTTCTGTTTATTTATTGTAATGGTTACTTTGCCACTGAGGTTTTCCAGCTGATATAGTTCTTAGCAACTTAGAAAAACAAAAAGCCCTTTTTTTCAATGTGCTACAAAGTACTGTGTTACACTGTCAGCTCAAAGACTAAACCCAAAGCATCCTCATAGAGAAATAAAGACTGCAGAAGTCTATTGTGATTTGAAGAGAGTTGCCAGAAAGGCTGTGTGCCTTCTATGTATTTTTCATCTTCCATAGATTTTCAGGCATGAGGAAAGAACTGCACTCTTTTTGTTCCTCCCGGTCAGGTTTTATACAAATAGAGAATAATGTAAACTCCCTGTATACTCAGCAGTTAACTATGCAAAATATTCATGGAAATGACTCAGCTAAATGTGTCCCTTTACAATGATGAAGCCATATGTACAAGATTTGTTCACCATTTTTAAAATAGTCTGTTGATTTTCTTTTCTGCCATAAAACTGCAGACTTTATATCCACTTGTCCACATTTCACAGAAACCAAATCTTTATATAATCTAGGGCTCTAAGGCATTGAAATCCTGAGTCTTTTCCTTCTGCCTTTCCAAGTCAATGTATACCTTCTAAGGAACCTGATCTATGTTGATTCTCCAGTTCTTTGCATTTGGAGTGGACATTCAGCTCTCTATTCTTATGTTGATAAGAACTAACATCCCGAATGACCCACTTCACCATGTGTGTCTTCTCTTGATAACACATAGCATAGAAGTGATACATATACAAAAGAGTGGATTCAATCACATAGTACTGTATACCACAGGTCACCAACCGGTGGTCCGCGGACCACTGGTGGTCCGCGAGAAAATTTTGGTGGTCCGTGGAGAAATCTTGGTAAACGGCATCTGGTCCAGGGAGCAGCCGTAGTTTGCTGTCCATTGCGTATGCAATGGACACTTGCCTTCCGAGGTCGGCGGCCCTTGGTGGAGACGCAGCTACTGCTTAACTGCAGGTTTTATTATTGTAGGTTATTGGTTGGTTTATTTAAATTTTGGTTTACCAAATTCTCAACAAAAGACATTATGAAGTGTTTGAGGGACAATAGAGAACCAGTTTGGTCTACTGGTCAAAGCAGCAAGCTAGAAATTTTTAGACTGTTCTAGTCCCACATTTGGCATGAAAGCTGGCTGGGTAAGTTTGGCCTTCTCTCAGGACAAACCACCTCACAGGGTTGCTGTTTTGGGTAAAATAGAAGACATCCTGGGTATTCTCTCAGTTTGATTTTTGCTTGCAGTTGTTTCATTATCCAAATTAAGTAACATCATCAGTGCTAGTAAAGAATGGAGTTTGCTCTCAATTTATATTCTACTGGTCTGCCCTGTTAGTATTGGTTAGGCGTGGTCTTGGGAGGTTTTTTTTGGTTGTACTGTTTATTGTTAACTTTTTGTCACTTCCTTGATTGGATTATTGTTTACTTCTTGTTTGTTGGTCTGATGTTAAGATTGATGTCTAAGATCATCTGGGTGTTGATTGCTGGTGGGGAGATGTTATGGTCTTTTTGTTCCCTTTTTGGCTTGTTGATTTTCTCTTTTTCACAGTAAGTACATATTGTTTATGTCTATGTGTCTATTCAATGTATAAAAAAGAGAAGACATTGCAGCAAAATGTCACAGATGCACAGCTTTTCAAGAGCAGAGAACAGCAGCATTAGAAATATTAAGAGAAGAGGAAGAAAGCCAAAGAAAAACCAGATCCTGAAGTTCAAAGGAAGTTAACCATTCTCACTCAACATCTCCACCAGTAGTGGGTTCTAAAACCCGTTGCTACCGGTTCATGCGCGTGCACGTGCGCTCACGCGCCACTTCTGCGCATGCGCAGAAGCATCCCGGGTGGGTGGGCAGAGCCTGCCGCTGCCGCTACCGGTTCACAGAACCGGGCCAAACCGGGAGCAACCCACCGCTGATCTCCACCCAAAACACCCAGCAGAACCAGCCACGGTAATTCAGGATTATTTCCTAGCAAGCAAGGGTCCATAGTAATAATGGAGAGAAATATATCACAGCAAGGTCTCCCTCTGGTGTGAATCAAATTTTTTCCTCTGTACTACCTGCCAGTTCAACTCTGGCCAGACTTAAAACCTGGGTTGATATAAGAAATATTGGGGCTGCTGAAGGGAGATTAGCAGAAACGGATTCCTTGGTCAGAGAGAACTTCCTGAATTCATAGGAATCCTGTAATTCTGTAGAAGAAAGTGATGTCTTAGAAGAAAATATCTATCTAAATAACAAAATATATTTACTTATCATTCCCCTGTCTACTCTTTTTCTTTTCATGGGTAATGCCTAGCACCAGTGTTATCGTCAAGGAGGAAACTGTTATCGCCCTCGCTGTCCAATAAACTCCATGTACATTGGGAGACAGGACTGTAGACAGAGATTTATATCAGTGGTGAAATCCAATTTTTTTTACTACCGGTTCTGTGGGCGTGGTGTGGTGGCATGGTGGGCGTGACTTGGTGAGTGTGGCAGGGTAAGGATACTGCAAAATCCCCATTCCCTCCCCACTCCTGGGGGAAGGATATTGCAAAATCTCCATTCCCGCCACACTCTGGGGTCAGCCAGAGGTGGTATTTGCCAGTTCTCCGAACTACTCAAAATTTCCACTACCGGTTCTCCAGAACCTGTCAGAACCTGCTGGATTTCACCCCTGATTTATATGCTGTAAACGGTAAGTAAACACTCCTCTAATAAAGATGCCACAGATGTACATTGGGATACTCTTGTATGCACTCCAAAGCATTCCAAGGCATTAACCTGAAGAGGAGCGGATCAGTGGTGGGGTTCAAAAAAATTTACTACCGGTTCTGTGGGCGTGGTGTGGCTTGGTGGGCGTGGCTTGGTGGGCATGGTAGGGGAAGGATACTGTAAAATCTCCATTCCCACCCTACTCCAAGGGAAGGATACTGCAAATTCTCCATTCCCTCCCCACTCCAGGGGAAGGTTACTGCAAAATCCCCATTTCCTCCCGATCAGCTGGGACTCGGGAGGCAGAGAATAGATGGGGGAGGGGCTACTCAAAATTTCCACTACCGGTTCTCCAAACTACTCAAAATTTCCGCTACCGGTTCTCCAAAACTGGTCAGAACCTGCTGAAACGCACCTCTGGAGCAGATGTTTTAAAGGCAGAAAGGAGGGCAGGAGAGATTTTCAGGTTCAGATAACAGGGATGTGATCTACTGTAATGATATGCGCAAGTGAAAATACAATTTGCAAAACCAGAATGTACACAAAAGTGTAAGAAACATAATCAGAAATCAAGTCTGAACCTTCCTAATTTTCCTCCCTCTCAAGTCTTGTTCACTAACTTTCCAATTCTCCTTTATTACAGTGCCTAAATTGAGAAAGGGATGCAAATATTCAACTTACAACAAAATAATTTAACCTCATGGACACAGATATTCCTATAAATTCTTAAAATCTTAGCTATGAATCATAGATCACCGAAAAGACTTATTAAAATACAAATAGTAATTAACATGTATGCCTAAGACCAATTGTTTACTAATATTCACCGCCATTATACAAAACCTGGCTATTATATGGGATAGAGTCTCCTTATTTGGAAGCTCTATCTCATATAAGTAGAAGAAAGTCAACATAAAGTTCCTCAGGCTGACCTGAAGGAAAAGGGGACAAAGGAAAGATAAAGAAAAGATAAACCTTCTTCCGGTATTATAAAAAATGCACAATGTAACAGCACATGAAGAATGATATGAACCTGAACCCTTAGCAAAAGGGCAGGGCTGACTGGCCGTAGGAACCTAACTAAATATCCCATATAGAAGTGCTGAGGGAAGGATGTTGAATCTGAAACAATCTGAAATAGCAAGGGGAGTTTGATGAATTGATATAATTATCTGGTTTCCATCTGGCATAATTAAACTGTGTTGAGTTAATGTCCAGGAGCCATTCTCTAACAGCCATCCGAGCCTGACTAAATTGGAGAAATGGTAAAGACTTAAGAGAAAGGAATTTTTTTTTAGAATTATTTGCCAATCTGAAGATTTAAATTTTGGGATAGGATATGTTGGAAGGAAAATCCATCTGGTTCAGTTCCAAGCTGGGAGAAAGATGCTGGAAATAAAATGGAGGCTGGAGGCTGGAGGCTGATTGGAAAGACCCTGGTGGTTCTGTTCATCAATAAATGGACCTTTATTGATGAACAGAACCACCAGGGTTTGTGGTTCTGGTGCAGTTGACCAACTGGTTTTATGAGTACATGGATTTTTATAAGTTTCAGAGATGCTGCTAGGGGATTTGTGCAATGTCTGAAATGCCCTTAGGAGATTGTGCAATGTAATGAGCTCTGTGTCTTCTGCTAAATGGTAGTGGGTTAATCCTATTATGTCCTGAAGGATCATGTCCTGTTCTTAATCCCATCACCCTGGAGCTGAAGGTCTTTTGTTTTGTAGATAGGCTGGCCCAGTCTTTCTTAATGGGCACAAAATATCTGCTGGGGGGTGCGATTAAGAAAGTCTGCTTTCTGTCTTTAAAAGCATGTTTCTCCATTTCTCCCTTTGGGGAAATATAATATTCTAAAAATAATATAATATTTTTAATATTTCAGATTTTGTTATCCTTTAGTTCAATAGGAATCTGTTGAGGGGAAGAAAACAGACCCAGGAAACTACATACCAATAAGCCTAACAGCAATACTTGGGAAGATTTTTATTTTATTTTATTTTATTTATTTATTTTGTCAAGCATATATATGATTACAGACAAAGTATAAACATGATTGTGAGCATGCTTATAAGATGTATAAGCATGGTTATGAGTACATGAGATGGTTACGAATACATGGGGACATTAGGACAGGGACAGTAGGCATGCTTGTGCGCTTATGCACGCCCCTTACAGACTTCTTAGGAATGGGGTGAAGTCAACGGTAGACAGTCTAAGGTTAAAGTTTTGGGGGGTTGGGGAAGAAACTACAGAGTCAGGTAAAGTATTCCAGGCATTGACCACTCTGTTGTTGAAGTTGTATTTTTTGCAATCAAGTTGGGAGCGGTTTACGTTAAGTTTGTATCTATTGCGTC
>QLTV01000775.1:5549210-5559267 GCA_003457575.1 Thermophis baileyi | reverse complement strand
AGTGATAAAGCCTTCTTCATTTTCCACAACAGTGTGTGTATGTCGTTTCCTGGGGGCTTGCCGCGCTGGGTCACAACAGGAGGTAATGCAAAAGCAAATTAAAAATGAAATTCAGACATACCGTGAGAAATGAGATTCATTTATTCCCCAAGAGCAAAACACTTTGCTCTTTGGGGATAGGCCACAGAGAAAATGGGGTGCAAGGCTGGGTTTTATAGGGGGACTGGTCTTTGATGGCCTGTATACATGCTGGTTTCAAAGTGTCCTTCCTGTGCAGGTTGGAATATTCCTGCTTTGATCCTCAAGTATGTGAAATCCGGGTGTATTTATTATGTGGGAATCTGGTGCCTTTCTTATCCTGAGAGAATTCCTGTTCTTTGATGTCATCGGTGGGATGCTAGTCTAAGTGTTAGGATTGTATGCTGATTGGCAGATCAGAAGGCTGCTGAAAGGAGGGAGAGAGATCAGAGGACTTTTAACTTACAACAGTAAAAATCCCAAGAATTAAATATAAACTGTTACAAGATGCTAAACACAGGTATGTTACAATTACCTGACTTAAAATTGTTCTTTGCTGCCTGTTGTTTGGTATGGATGAAAGATTAATGTCCCATTTATTTAGCTAGCAAAAAAAAAAAAACCTCCTGGGCAGGGGTGGGTTCTGACTTATCTCGCTGTCGGTTTGCTTCCTCCTGCACTGCGCGGGCGCACGTGCGTTGCGTGGCATGTGGCCATGTGCACGCTTCACGCATGAATGCATGCATGCGCAATGCTGAAAATCCAGCTTCTGCGCATGTGCAGAAGCAAAAAACAGCTTCTGTGCGTGCGCAGAAGCGAAAAACAAGATGGCGGGGCCTATGGCGCCACCGAGACAGCTGGTTCAGGGGCGTGTCCAGCCGGCCATCGCTGCTGGTCTAAAGAACCGGTCCGAACCAGCAGGAGCCCACCTCTGTTCCTGGGCCATTGTTTAACCAAGTGTATACTTTACTGCAGCTTAAATGGATACAGAAGAATAGTGAAGCTGGCTTTGGTGGTTTCACACGCAAACAGTGCAATCAATTGTTCCTTTCCCCTGCCACCCCCACCCACCTACCCCCATTATCTACAGGTGTCCAATTAAGTGCTGGTATATTGTTTGGGCAACAGCTGTCAGCATGGCAGGTTTTTTTTTCCTTCACATTCCATTGGGTAACCTTGGAGAGCAGATGTTCTTCATCCATGGGCCTACACAGTTTCAGTTTCCTTTTTCCCCCTGTCTCCTCCCTGCATTCCAAACCCCCTTTCCTCCCCTCATTGCTAATGTCAGGCTGTCTGTTTTACAAAGCTTGCTTTGGAGACTGGCAGCCATGACAGTGACTTTGAAAAACAGGAGGTTGTTGGAGTTGGAAAATGATGATTTGAGATTTGGGTGAGATGGTGGTTTATGGTATGACAAAATTAAGGTTAATACAGATTTCAGTAATCATTTTATTAGCCATGCTATGTTGAGCATATGGAATAGGTATAAAACAAGATTGACTACCAAAATTCCTATACAGTTATCGCTCTAAAAAGCATTTTTTAGAAGAACACATCGAGACAGTTTTTTATAATATAAAACAGCAATGGCTGACAGGGGCCAAGTATACCAGTGTTTAGACCAAGGTCCAGCCCACCATCCAAGTGCTAATCAAAGTCAACTCTAATTAACCTTTCCAGTCAGTCAGATTTATGCAGCCTTGGTCAAAGCTAAAGAAGTGCCCTTCTGCAAAATTATCAACACATTATCATGTTACCTCCAGAAGTCATAGGATTTTTGAAATGAAATAATGCTAAGGCTTGAGACTGGGGCTTCGCTTGGTATTGCTTAGATTGGATTGGATTAGTTTTCATTCTATGTCTCTTTTTTTAAGGTTTTGGGAAATCAACTTGCTATCATATGGTTTTTCATCAGATACTTTTGGGATGCCACCGAACAAATGCACTCTCCTATTGATCAGGTTTGAACACTGATAACTTTATGATGTTCTCTTCTCTTACTATGCAGTTCACAGTAAATAATTGAGTATTAAATTCAAACAGCTTTGTGAGAGATTTGGAAGTGGAAATATGAATCCAGTAGAAGTGCCCTATTATTGGGCAGAGAAGCACCACAATGTCTTCTCAGTACTGCAGAGAATCAATAGAAGATAACCTGGTTCATTTTAAAATGTCTTTGAGAGATTACGGTGTGGAAGCAGGATGTATGAAAGTGTTCTCATGATATTTCGCACTTGAATGATGAAAAACTCAAACTAATAAAACTGCTGAAAGCGCAAATGTACTTGTTGAATTACCTTCATCTGTTGCCTGTATAACATCAGTACAAGTAGCAAGCCAGATTCCCAATAAAAAATCTGTCTTAGCAGTAAAATTTATGGAATCATGAGGCCCAGTACAGAAGAAAGCTATCCAAAGATTGTGGCATGTTGTATCATAACTTCACTTTCCATGTGGCAAGTTAACTGACATAACTGAAACTAAAACTTTCCTTCCCCGAAGCCTAACCATTGGTCCCAGATAACAAAATGCCATAAGCATAAATAATAAATAAAAGACCTGGTCTCTTCAAATGTATTTCTAACAACTGCTGAACAATATCAACTTCTAAATGGCAGCATTAGTCTCCACTTGTTTTGTTTTATTTTATTATTCTTTACTTTACTTTTCTTGATTACCAAATACCAAGTCCGTTAGTACCCGAGGTTTCCTCATTACCCTTGCTGCACACACTCCTTACACAAGTTAATTCACCATTTCTTGGTGACAGCAGGAGTTCAATGTTATTTCAAGGCTTCAAGGCACTTTTAGAGAAGCAGTTGGCTTCCAGAGTTTCCTCATCAGCTGCTTCCTGTGGCTCTTGAGCAAAGAAACACATTATTAAGTATTAACTTCCTTTCTTTCCAGAGCTGTCAATTTTACCATTTTCAGTCTCAGGGGTCAGCTAATATTGAGTGTAGTTGTGCTTAATTAACTTCTGTTTATGCATGTTCACCTTTTATGTGGTCCTGTAACAAGGCTATTTGGAGGTGAGGATCATCTGTAGTCCAGAAAAATAGCCTCCATCCTCAAGACAAAGCTTAGGAGATGTGGCTGAATAACCATCTTTTCCACTCATTACCAGGAATGTATGCTGAATCCACTTCCTATCCATTGCTCACCACCATCGATACTAAATACATGACTCCATGAAGGACCTCAATATATCTTTCACTGCAACAATTCTTTGCATCTTGATTGCTCACCCCAATCTTACAACCAGGGTGCGTATAATAAAGAAATCATTCAGTCTTCAAGTAGGTTTATTTTCCATTTATCTTTTCATTCCTCATTCTTACAATTGTTTTTCAGAGCAATTATATTGCAGATAGGAAGGACAGAAAACCAGTAGACTTGTGTAATACACACCGAAACGTTGCTCCTTTTTCTATAGCAGTTCTTTTGCAGATGAATAAAAGAGTCAGTGGGAAGAGTGTCTAAATTTTACACCTAATTGTGAAAGTCTGCTGCTATGCCTGATGAATTCATTTTACTTATTTTTATTTTTATTTATTAAATTTGCTTGCTGTCCTTACCACAATCTTCCTTCAGCTGGCAGCCCTCAATTATAGATGTCTCAGGGAAATGTTGAACAGCTCTATTTAGTTTGGGTTTGAGAATAGGATGACTATATAACTAAGTCTGAATATTTTATTTTGTGAAAACAGCTTTTAAATTACTAGATCGCCAGGGTTATGTGGAAATAGTTTGTGTTTCACTTTGAAATCATCTCTACATCTCTATAGCATTCGTGGCAAATGGATGTGATACTTCAGAACTTACACAATAACCTAGTTGGGAGGGACGTTGGAGGTTTGCTAGTCCAACCTCTGCTCAAGCAGGAGAACCTATAGTATTTTGGAAAATGACTGTCCAATCTCTTCTTAAAAACCTCCAAAACTTCTGGAGGACCCAAAACTTCTGGAGCCAAGCTGGTTAATTGTTCTCACTCCCAAGAAATTTCTCCTTCATTCTAGGTTGGATCTCTTTCTGATAAGTTTCCATCCATTACTTCTTGTCCTCTCTCAGGTGCTTTGGAGAATAGGTTAACCCTTCTCTTCTCTATGACAGCCCCTCAAATATTGGAAGACTGATCTCATGTCACCCCTAGTCCTTCTTTTCATTAGATTGGACATACCCAGTTTCTGCAACCATTCATCATATGTTTTGGCCTTCAGCCCCCTAACCATAATTGTTGCTCTTCTTTGCACCATTTCTAAAGTCTCAACATCTTTTTTTCTATCATGGTAACCAAAGCAGTGTTCCAAGTGTTTTCTTAGCAAAGCAGTATAAAGCAACACTAACACTTCACATGACTTTGATACAATCCCTCTGTTGATGCAGCCAGGGCTGTTTGAATTTTTGGGGAGCTGTAACACTAACACTGTAACACTGCTAAGGGGACGTGGTGGCTCAGTGGCTAAGACGCTGAGCTTGTCGATCAGAAAGGTCGGCAGTTCAGCGGTTCGAATCCCTAGCACCGCGTAACGGAGTGAGCTCCTGTTACTTGCCCCAGCTTCTGCCAACCTAGCAGTTCGAAAGCACGTAAAAAATGCAAGTAGAAAAATAGGGACCACTTTGGTGGGAAGGTAACAGCGTTCCGTGCGCCTTCGGCATTTAGTCATGCCGGCCACACGACCACGGAAACGTCTTTGGACAGCACTGGCTCTTCGGCTTAGAAATGGAGATTAGCACTGCCCCTTAGAGTCGGGAACGACTAGCATGTATGTGCGAGGGGAACCTTTACCTTTAACACACTGCTAGCTCATATGCAAGTGGCTGTCCATTAGGAGTCCTAGATCCCTCTCACAGTTACTTCTGTTCAGCCATATGCCATCTGTTCTACATCTGTGCATTTGTTTTTTCTTGCCTGTGTAAAACCATATTTTTCTCACCACTGAAGAAAAATAAAGTTTAGGGATGTGTAATAAAAAGTATGGCCTCGTGAAATACTTTGTTACTGATGCAGCAGGAAACAACAAATATACCCAGCATTCAAAGAATACAAGCTTGTAGAACCAAGCTCTCCTTCTCGATTTCAGTTAAGCTGCTGTGTCCAGGCTGCTGGAATATTTTCAACACTACACATGTTCTCTTTTTTAATAGAAATAGAAATTTCCTGGATGAGGAAGGCTGCTGAAAGCAAAATCAGCTTGTGCTTCATCTGAGTGCCACAAATACCCACCAAGAAGCAGAGCCAGCTCTTTTCCCAAAACCCACCCATCAAATTGGGTCTCCCATGAAAGCAATGCCAATCCCACATTTCTAACATTAGGTTCTAAGGACTCTTACCAAACTCCAGCCATTAGTGAATGTGGCCAAGCATTATCTTTCTTGACTGGTAAAGTTTGGGCAGCAATTCAGTAAGGATTTTTCTTTGCCCCTTGGGACATTACAAGTCCTGAGCCACCACTCTTTTACAACCATAGCAGGTTAGCTATTCAACTAAATTTCTTGCTCTTCCAAGGACGTTTGCAACAGCAAAGCCACAGGAATGTTTCAATATAAGGAAGATGCACCATTACCTTATATAAGAATGGTAAAAACACCTAAGAATACATGCAATATTTCACTGAGGTGATATGTTGCAATTGTTATAACTCCATAAATAGAGAGCTGTGTACTCTACCAGCAGTAAGATTTGGCCCAGAACCAAACCCAGCATGAAGATCCTTAATCTGCTGTTTGCATTCCTATTCCTTGCATTCCTGTTTGAACCAGGTAAAAAACAAAATTACTGCTAATTTAGAAAAGATTGATAACTCACTGCTTTTGAAGCAAGTATGACTGAAAGCAGGATAATCTTCTTTTACTTTTATTTTGAAGAAGTAGATTTGAGCTGTGTGTCGACATGACAACATGAGCCTCCAAACATTTGAAAATATGCCATTCCTCTTTCTGTTGCATTAAAACTGAAGATCCAGTATATTCTCTGGCATCAAGTAGGGATTACAAACTTAATTAATTGATTCACTATTCTCTACAGAATTTGACTGAAGCGTTTGTTGTTGTAGATTATTTTTATGGTTCATTTTAGTTTTGGTTTGTCAAATTCTCAACAAAATATGTTCTGTTTGAATAAAAGAGCACAATAGAGAGCCAGTTTCATCTAGTGATTAAAGCAAAAGGCTAGAAACCTGGAAATTGAGTTCTAATCACACATTTAGCATGAAAGGGGGCTGAGTGAATTTGGACCAGTCTCTCTCTCTCTCTCTCAGACCAAACCTCTGCATAGTATTGCTGTTGTGGAGAAAAAAGGACGAGGCAGGAGGATTAGCTACGTTCACCATCTTGAGTTATTTTTCAAAAAATAACGCTGAGATAAAAATAAATAGTCACCAACTAGTGCAGCGGTTCTCAACCTGTGGGTCGCGACCCCTTTGGGGGTCGAACGACCATTTCACAGGGGTCGCCGCGCGCGTTAGCCTGCCATCTTGGTGCCACCATCACTGCAGGGGTGAAAAGGTCCCGGTTCAGCCATGCCTGCGGGTCGCCGGACAGCTGGTAGCCCGGACGCCGCCATTTGGGTTCTTCTACCCTCTGCGCATGCGCAGAATGCTTTGCGCATGCGCAGAGGGTAAAAGCCCCCAAAGGGGTCGCGGCGGCATACATTTGCCACCTTGAGGTCACGGGGGGGTCGCGCCATTAGAAAGATGAGAACCACTGAGCTACTGAATCTATTTGTGGTTAATGTGTGAAAAAGAGAAGACATTGCAGCAAAATGTCACAAATGCACAGCTTTTCAAGAGCAGAAAAGAGCAGTGATAGAAACATTAAGAGAATAGGAAGAAATCCAAAGGAAAACTAGGTCCTGAAGTTCAAAGGAAGTTAACCATTCCCATTCAAGGTTTTGATCCAAAACACCTAGCAGAACTGGCCCCTTTAATGCAAGATTATTTCCTAGCAAGCAAGGATCCATACTAATATTGGATAGAAATGTATCACAGCAATTTCTTCCTTTGGTATGAACTTCCCTTGGTTTTTCCCTCCCTACTATCTTAATGGAGACAGACTCACCAGCTAATTCATCTCAGCTTCAAATTTGGGTTGGTATATGATATATTTCGGCTGCTGCAGGGAGATCAGCAGAAATGGATTTCTTTGGTCAGGGAAAACTCGCTAAGGAATCCACAATTCTGTAGAAGGTGGTGGTGTCTTGGAAGGAAAAATGTACCTAAATATCAAGGTATCTTTATTCATAATTCAACTCTTTCCTCATTTTCTTTTCACAGGAAATGCCCGTTATCTCTGTTATCGCCAAAGAGGACAATGCTTTCCTGGCTCCTGCCCTCATGGCTACACTGACCTTGGAAAATCGGACTGTGGATGGCAAGAGAGGTGCTGTGGACGGTAAGAAAACTCTCCTCCAATAGAGATGCCACAGATATAGATTGGTATACTCAGCTTGATATTGTTTGCATTCAAAAAAGATTGCGAGACTTTGACATGAACAGGAAGAGAGTTTCCAGAGAAACATTTTGTAGAAAGGAATGAAAGACAGAAAAGGTTTTGGGGTCGTGTGGTTAAAAAGACCTTATACTCACTTTAATCAACCTATTATTTTCTATCATTTCTATAGCCGCTGGAGAATATAATGTGATCTCCGTCTACCATCATGGATATCTTCAGGATCTGGCCAATGACCTGATATCATCGCCTCTTTTTATGTTATTTTTCTTTATGTAAATCACATTGCTATCTATCAAACTCCAAAACATTTATCACTTGAAATAAAATTTGGCAAATAAAGCTATCTGCAAATAAATGCAGATATTGTGCATTTTCTTTAAGAGGGATTTGGGGAAGTATATTCATGAGATTGTAACACAGAAAGAGAGAGAAGAGAAAGCGGGAAAGAGAGAAAGAAGTGTATGTGGAAGGCGTTCCCTGCTCTTCAACAACATATTATGCCATAACATCACACAGTCTTATTCACAATCTTGATTTCCTGCTCTTGACAGTTACTTTGCCACTGAAGTCTTCCAGCTGCTTTGGTTGCTTGAGCAGAAGTAGTACAAAACCAAACTTAAAATTTCTATGGAGATTCTCAGTCATCCAGGTCACAATTGTCCCAAAGGTGTTTTGCTCCATCTCCCCACCCTCTCCCTTTCTCAATTGCTGGCATCCATTGCCATCCAACAGACAATAGACTAACAGCAGCTAGATGGAAAGCTGAGCAGGAGTAGGACAATGGGTTGTCGCCACATCCCCTTGTGCTATGCATAACATTCTCTTACCTTCTGGGATAAAACATTTTCTTTTGGGGGTCAAAAACTAACACAGTCAGCTCAGTTAGGGTAGTGAGAGAGTCCCACTTAAAATCTTTACTCCAGGAGGGACAGCCTAAAAATAGCCTGTCAGAATATTTTTGTGGTTGTTGGTACGCCTGCGCGAGGTCCAGCTTTGCAAAAATGGTGCCCGGGCCCAAAGTGTGTAACAAGTGCTGGACGACTGGCACAGGGTATGCACTCTGCTGTAGGGCCTTATTGAGAGTACATTTGTAGTCCGCGCAGATGCGGATGGACCCATCACTTTTGATTGGGGTGACAACGGGGGTCTCCCAGCGGGCATGATCTACGGGTTCTAGAACCCCCTGACTGATAAGTTTATCCAGTTCCTGGTCAATTTTTGGTTTTAAGGCGAAGGGGACCCTACGCGGCTTTAACCTTATTGGAGCTATCTTGGGATCTAAACTAAATGAAATAGGTGTGCCCACATACTTGCTGAGTTGGGCATCGAAGACATCTTGGAATTCACGTAGTAGCAATAGCAATAGCACTTAGACTTATATACCGCTTCATAGTGCTTTACAGCCCTCTCTAAGCGGTTTACAGAGTTAGCATATTGCCCCCAACAATCTGGGTCCTCATTTTACCCACCTCGGAAGGATGGAAGGCTGAGTCAACCTTGAGCCGGTGAGATTTGAACCGCCGAACTGCAGCTAGCAGTCAGCTGAAGTAGCCTGCAGTGCTGCACTCTAACCACTGCGCCACCTCGGTAGTAGGTCATCAGCGCACCCTCCAGACACCGCGTTGATTCTGGTCACCCCGAGTCCAAGGGCGTTGAACCAATCTAGGCCCAGCAGCATAGGAAGGTTTCCCCGAACCAGAGGCAGGTCACTGTTGAATCCGCCGAAGTGCACTTGGAAATGTCCCCAGTCAAGTACAGGGATTTTATTTCCCTGGTAGTCAGTGAGTTTTAATGGCTGGTTCTGCAGCTGTCGTTGGCAGAATGTGGGAACGGCTTGCTTGAGAGTGGCCCAGGAGATGATTGATATTGAGGGGCCAGTATCAACCTCCATTTCACAGGGGCACCCCTCGATTCATACAGTTACGTGAATCTTTTTGTTGTGCGGGGTGCTTGCCTGCCCAATTCTTGTCTAGTTGGCCTCTGGGTGACGGTTGCCCTTGGTTCTGCTCTTAGGCTGCCATGATTCCTGCCTGGGCGCCTGCCTCGCATTGGGTTGTTTATAGTCTGGGGAGGCTTGAGCTCTTGATGGTTGGCTGGCTCGGCACACTCTTGTGACGTGTCCCGTTCAGCCACAATGGCGACAGATGGCGTCTCTGTACTTGCAGGACGCTTGTAGGTGTTGACTGTTAGGACTCTGTCCAAACGGTTGGGTTGGTTAATATAAACAAGCCACAAATCACTGTTTAATGTAATATATGTAATATGGCTTTAAATGCATTGGTGCATTCTGACTGGCAGTAACGGCCATAAGAGGGAGCTAGAGAACATGGTTAGTGCTCTCTCTCTTTTGCTGATTCATTGCTGAGTGACTTCGTGTCTGCAATTAAGCTCTGTGTGTAGCTAACTATCTGTGATAGAAGAGAATCTTTGATGATTAAGACAAAGAAAGACTGGTAAAAAGACTGCTGTACTTCTGAATACTGACTGATAGAACGAGTATGATTCGGACTGTTATTTGGACTGTGCTATTACTTTAAGTAAACTACTTTTATACACTTTAACGTATCGGTGTATTGACTGAATCATTAAT
>QLTV01000775.1:5526814-5545824 GCA_003457575.1 Thermophis baileyi | reverse complement strand
TGCATTCGTGCATTCTGACTGGCAGTAACGGCCATAAGAGGGAGCTAGAGAACATGGTTAGTGCTCTCTCTCTTTTGCTGATTCATTGCTGAGTGACTTCGTGTCTGCAATTAAGCTCTGTGTGTAGCTAACTATCTGTGATAGAAGAGAATCTTTGATGATTAAGACAAAGAAAGACTGGTAAGAAGACTGCTGTACTTCTGAATACTGACTGATAGAACGTGTATGATTCGGACTGTTATTTGGACTGTGCTATNGAACATGGCTAGTGTTCTCTCTCTTTCTCTTTTGCTGATTCATTGCTGAGTGACTTCGTGTCTGCAATTAAGCTCTGTGTGTAGCTAACTATCTGTGATAGAAGAGAATCTTTGTTTGATGATTAAGACAAAGAAAGACTGGTAAGAAGACTGCTGTACTTCTGAATACTGACTGATAGAACGTGTATGATTCGGACTGTTATTTGGACTGTGCTATTTCTTTAAGTAAACTACTTTTATACACTTTAACGTATCTGTGTATTGACTGAATCATTACTCATATCTACTGCAACATTATGGTGAACTGTGCAAACCTTCAGAAGCAGAGGTTACTCTGCACAATTCCTTAACATTGACCACCACAACTGGAACAGGGATTGGTTTTCTGCCTGTCAGTACTGCGGCGCTGCTCTGTCCTGAAGACCTCTTCCCCCTCACTGTCATCAGATGGCTCATCTTGGCACCTGTTTTCATGCACCGAGGGTGCCGCCTTCTGCGGGGCTTGGGGACCCTGGCGCCAATGCAGTGTGTCAGCCCCCTTGTTGGACGCCTCGGTAGCTCTGGCTTCGTCCAGGGCCGACTGTAGTGTCAGGTTTGCCTTGGCCAGTAAACGCCATTGTAGACTCAGGTCCTGGACCCCACAGATGAGTTGATCCAAAAAGATATCATCGAGGTCTCTGAAGTCGCAATGTGTGGCGGCCTTTCGGGTTGCCACCAAATACTGGTTGATTGACTCCCCTTCTTGTTGAAGTCTCTGTCGAAACTCGTGCCTTCAGACTACCTTGGATGGTACCGGAGCATAGTGGGTAAGGTCTGCAGTGTTTGCCACAGAACCGTCTTGACCGGTATTGGCTCGGAGAGGGACTCGGCCGTGCATCAGGTGGAGTTTTTAGGATTTCTTATCGATGCCTCCAGCCAAGGCATAGAGGCAGGTGACTCTTTCCAAGTCACTCACAAGGCTGTCAGGCTGAAGCCATTTTATTTGGATCTTTGGCCTGCCACACTTTGTATTAGTTTAAAATGTATTCTTTGCTGTGGGAATTTGGGATGGGCAGTTGCATGAGGGATGTCTGCATGTAGCCACAACAAATTCCTTCTAGATTGTCAAGGTCATCCTTTGTCCTGCACCTGCACAGAAGAAGGTGGAGTTCCAACCAAGCTACCAGAGGATGAAGCAATGAAGATTGGTTCATGTGATGAACTTGGGGGTGTGGGGACAAAGGATTGAACTTTCAACTGGGTGGAGAAATCCCGAAGGCTTCAGATTCGGGATTTCTCCCAGCCGTGCTGACATGGCTCTGTTAATAAATTGGAACTTAGAGGAATGCTTTGCCTCGGACTCTGATTTAATTCCAGATGCTATTCGGAACCCTGACAAAGGCCTTTTCAGGCCTACTACCACTCATTGTGGTCAATGGTCACCTGCCATCCCTCCTGGGCCTCGACTGGTTCTCCGCCCTGGGACTCACGGTGTCAGGTGTCTACTCTACAAACCCAGATGAGCTTGCCAGCATCACCACTGAATTTGCAGACGTGTTCAACAGCGGCCTGGGTAATTATAAGGGGAGCCCCATTTCATTCAACTTGGATCCCCAGGTCACCCCCATTCGCTTAAAACCTAGACAGGTGCCCCTGGCCCTATGCCCCAAAGTGGATTTGGAGTTACACAAGTTAATAGCCCAGGGGGTATTGGAACCAATAGACCATGCTAAATGGGAAACCCCCATAGTGATTCCCTTAAAGCACGATGGATCCATTAGGATCTGTGCTGACTATTGGGCAACCCTTAATAAAGCCCTTCAGGCTAACCCTTACCCGGTGCCCGTGGTGCAGCACCTCCTGCACTCCTTGACCCAGGGGTCTATATTCGCCAAGCTGGATCTCACCCAAGCTTATCAGCAGTTTCCGGTGGATGAGGCCACTGCCTTGGCCCAGACTATTGTCACCCACCGGGGAGCTTTTAAGTGTAAGCATCTCCAGTTTGGAGTGACTGTGGCCCCTGGACTCTTTCAATGCCTAATGGAAAGGCTCCTCCAAGGGTTGCAGGGGGTGGTGCCGTACTTCAATGATGTTCTCATCTCGACATCATCCCTGCCTGATCTGCTGTCTAAATTAAGAGCTGTCCTACTTTGCTTCAGGCAGGCTGGCCTTAAACTTAAGAAAGCAATGCTTGATTGGGGTGCATCAGGTGGAGTTTTTAGGATTTCTTATCGATGCCTCCGGCATCCATCCTGCCCCATCCAAACTAGAAGCTATCAAAAATGCTCCTGCCCCTGTGCCTAGGGCTCAGCTGCAGGCCTTTTGGGGCCTGCTCAACTTCTATGCCATATTTTTGCCTCACAAGGCTTCTGTGGCTGAGCCATTACACAGGCTACTGGACTCTAAGGCAGTTTGGCACTGGGGCCCAGACGAGGCCAGAGCTTTCCAAGCTGTTAAGGACCTGCTAACTTCGCAGACTGTCCTTGTCCAATATAGTGACCGCTTGCCACTCCTTCTGGCGTGCGACGCTTCTCCATATGGGGTAGGGGCATTCCTTAGCCACATCCTGCCCAATAGATCTGAGGCTCCCATGGCCTATTACTCCAGAACCTTTCTCAAACTGAATGCAATTACGGACAAATTGATAGGGAAGCACTCGCGTGCATGGCTGGAGTATGTTGTTTCCATGACTACCTCTATGGTCACCATTTTTATTTAGTAACTGACCATAAGCCTCTCCTGGGCTTACTTGCTGGGGATTGACAAAGCCCTCAAATGCTGTCTCCCCACATGGCACGATGGTCTGAGTTTTTAGCTGGTATAATTACCAACTGCAATATAGGCCTGGCAAGCTTTTAGGGCACGCTGATGCCCTAAGCCACTGCCCATTACCCAAAACCATTGTAGATCCAGCTCCTGCTTCCTCTGTTCTTCTCGTTGAGGAACTACAAAGCCCCATCTCTGCTAGTCAGATAGCTTCCCTTACAAGCACTGACCCGATCTTGTCCCAAGTCCTAGATTGGGCACGTAGGGGGTGGCCCCCTGGGCCTGTTCCTTCCCCATTGCAATCCTTCATGGCTAGGCAACATGAAATTTCTATTCAACAGGGTTGCCTGCAGTGGGGGCTCAGGATGATAATTCCTCCAGGGGTTAGGCAAGCCATCCTTATGTGCCTGCACTCTGCACACCCTGGCATTGTGCGGATGAAGGCACTGGGCCGCAGCTATGTCTGGTGGCCCAGGATGGATCAGGAGATGGAGGCCTGGGTGTCTCAATGCCACACATGCCAGCAATCCAGGCCAGCGCCACCTTCAGCCCCAATCCATGAGTGGGAATCCCCTAGGGCTCCCTGGGCCAGGCTCCACATGGACTTAGCTGGGCCTGTCCAAGGGCACACAATTCTTGTAATTGTGGACGCATATTCCAAGTGGGTCGAGCTGGCCTTGCTGACCACAACCACCACTGAGGCTATTATTAAAATCTTAGACAGGCTGTTCGCCACGCATGGGCTCCCTGATACAGTGGTTACTGACAATGGGCCACAATTCACCACAGCCTCCTTCCAAATGTTCCTGGCCAAATTAGGGATCTGCCATGCCCCCACAGTGCCCGCACATCCTGCAGCCAATGGCCTGGTTGAAAGAGCAGTCAGGTCAGCTAAGGATGCTTTGGGATGCCTGGGGTATGATAACTGGCATCATAGCTTGTGCACCTACCTGACCGCCCAGCACACTACCCCTTGCCAGGCCACTGGGTTTAGTGCTGCTGAGTTACTCATGGGCCACCGTCTCAGAACCAGATTGGACCATCTGCACCCAAACTTTGACTATGGACAACCTCTAGTTCCTGACCAACGGCCCAGGGAATTCTCAGTGGAAGATCCCATATTTGCCCTTAATTTTGGTGCAGGCCAAAAATGGCTGCTGGGACATGTGACTCAACTAACTGGACCCTGCTCTTATAGGGTCCAGCTTCCCGATGGCCACCTATGGTGCCAACACATCAACCAACTACGCCGACACCTCCCCTGCATAGAGCCGCCTCCTCTGGACCAGGACCAAGCCTCTCCGACAGTTTCCACCTGCTCCTGGGCCCCGGTCTACCACCCCGATGTCCCACCATCTGCGAGCCGCAACTGTCGTTTGTCTCCTATCAAGCCTGTAGACTGTCCAGCTCTAGCAATGCCTTCCAGGCCAGATGACTCCACGTGTCAGGGTGAAGCCATTTCCTTTGGATCTTTGGCCTGCCACACTTTATGCTAGTTTAAAATGTATTCTTTGCTATGGGAATTTGGGAGGGGCAGTTGATTGAGGGATGTCTACATGTACCCACAACAAATTCCTTCTAGATTGTCAAGGTCATCCTTTGTCCTGCACCTGCACGGAAGAAGGTGGAGTTCCAACCAAGCTACCAGATGAAGATTGGTTCATGTGATGAACCTGGGGGTGTGGGGACAGAGGCTTGAACTTTCAACTGGGTGGAGAAACCCCAAAGACTTCAGATTCGGGATTTCTCCCAGCTCTGCTGACATGGCTCTGTTAATAAATTGGAACTTTGAGGAATGCTTTGCCTCGGACTCTGATTTAATTCCAGATGCTATTCGGAACCCTGACACCACAGCTGGGTCGCAGGGAGTCCCGGACGATCCTCAACCAGCTCCTCGCTCTTCTGCCACCAGCCCTGAACTAAGGCGATTAGGGCGGAGCCGACGTCGCCCGGTGTACCTCGCCGACTACGCCTGTGCAATCTGGGGGGTGAGGGGTGTTAAGTCCTCAGACTTACAATGACACCAAAATAGCCAAGCCGGCTGTTTGTCGAAGCCTGATTGGCTAAAGTGCAAGCAGCCGGCTGGCGGGAAATTGGGGCGTCCTGATTGGCTGACAGTTTAACAGCTCCACTATAAAAGGAGCTGTCAAATGCCAAGTTGCTGTTCCTTTCCGAGTGCATGCTTGTGGTGCTGAAGTAGAGAAATAAAGCGTTCCTGTTTGAATCCGAGCCGAGCCTCCGTTCTGTCAGCCCGGCAACCTCCGATCTAACAAAACAAACTTCTGGGGTAAGGCAGGGAGTTTCTACCTGCTATATTGTCTGAGTTTCTCAATGGCTTCCTTCAGCCAAGCGCTGAGCTGGTTTGCATCTTTGCAACACTTTACGAGGTGATAATTATTCTTGGCTGAACACCCAGACATCTCATTTAAGCTAGTTAAGAGCTGCCGGAGGGAAAGGAAAAAAGCGGCAAAAAGTGTCTGTTTATTATTGTGTTTCCTTGCTTTTCTGTTTCTTACTTCCGCTGAGGGCAAATGAGACTAAGACCAACCATCAGCTGTTTCTTAGCTCAGCTGAGGCGCGGCATCGTGCGAATCAGCTGAGCTAATAAAAAACAGAATATAGGAGAGGTGAGAGGAGGGGGGCAGGTGGGCAGGACCAATCAAAATTTTTCCTATCGGTTCTCCGAACCAGTCAAAATTTTCCCTACCCTGACACCCGATCCGGTCCGAGCTGGTCAAATTTAACCTGTGGTATGCAGGCTGCTGGTTAAAACCACCATCTTTTTTTTTTCGGGAGGGGAGGGTTAGAATTTTTTATGGGGGAATATTTTCCCAGGTTTTTTTTTCTTTTGCACATATGCAGAAGCCGAGTTTCCAGCACTGTGCATGGGGTTGCCATCTTGTTTTGGGCTTTTTTTTTTTTTTAATGGATTTTTGCCACTGCGCATGCGCGTGCGTGCGACACGTACTGTACATGCGCCCACGAGGCACGGCCACGCAGCGCGGGAGGAAGCGAACCAGCAGCGAGATAAGTTAGAACCCACCCCTGCTATGCGTCCTAACTCTACCCCAAATTAAGGAATTAAAAAATAGATTTTAAGTAAGTAGGTCAGCAGGGGCATGGACTTGTATTTCACTTTGAAACCATTTTTAAATCTCTATAACATTCAAGGCAACTGGATGCAACACTTCAGAACCAACAAAAGTTATAGAATAACTGTGTTGGAAGGGACCTTCAAGGTCTTCTAGTCCAACCCTGCTCAAGCAGGAGACCGAATGCCATTCCATACAAATGGCTGTCCAATCTATTCTTAAAAACCTCCGTTGATGGAGGACCCCAAAACCTCTGGAGCCAAGCGGTTCCACTGGTTAATTCTTCTCATTCTCAAGTAACTTCTGCTTCGTTCTAGGCTTGGTATCTCTTTGATAACTTCCATCCATTACTTCTTGTCCTGCTCTCAGGTGGTTTGGAGATTGGTTGACCCCGTCTTTTCTGTGATAGCCCCTCAAATATTGGAAGACTGCTATCATGTCACCCCTAGTTCTTCTATTTATTAGACTGGACATGCCCAGTTTCTGCAAACATCCATGGTATGTTTTAGACTCCAGCCTTCTAATGATCTTTGTTGTTCTTCTTCTCTGCACCCTTCTTTTTTCTATCATGTTAACTAAAAGTGGATAGTGTTCCAAGTGTTTTCTTAGCAAAGCAGCACCAACACTTCAGATTACCTTGATACCATCCCTCTCTTGAAGCAGCTTAAAATTGCATCCGCCTTTTTGGCAGCTGCCGCACACTGCTGGCTGATATGTAAGTGGCTGTCCACTAGGAGTCCTAGATCCCTCTCACAGTTACTGCTATTGAGTCACGTATCACCTATTTTATACCTCTGCAATTGGCCTTCTTGCCTAAGTGTAAAACCATATTTTTCTCATCACAGAAGAAAAGTAAAGTTTAATGCTTTCTAATAAAAAGTATGAAATCCCATGAAATCCTTTGTGGCTGAAGCAGCAAAAAAAACATCTAATATATCAAACACTCCAAGACTGCATAGCTTGTAGCAACCAGCTCTTCTTCTTGATTTCAATTAAATGTCTGTGTCCTGCAGGACTCCTCATAACTCTACAATACAAATAAGGATGCAGAAATAGTTGCAACACTACCCAATATTCTCTTTCTTCAGGGAGAAAGGAGTCACCTGGATAAGGGAGGTTGTTACAATGAAAGCAAAGTCAGCTTGTGCTTCATCTGATTGCCACAAACACCCACCAAGAAGCAGATCCAGCTGTTTTGCCAAAAATTATGTCTCTCGTGACTGCAGTGGCAATACCAGATTTCTAACATTTGGTTTCAAAATCCTTTTTGTTGCATTCCTGTATGAACCAGGTAAGAAACAAAATTACTCATAATTTAGAGAGGACTGATAACTCACTACTTTTTATGCAAGTATGATCATCACTGAAAGCAGGGTAATCTTCAACATATTCTTTTCGAGTTCTGAGGCTCCAATCTTTTACCACCATAGCAGGTTAGCTGTTGAATTCACTCCCTTGCTCTTCCAAGGCCTTTTGCAACAGCAAAGCCACAGGAGTGTTTCAATATAAGGAAGATGCACCAATGTAAGAACAGTAAAAATAATACCTAAGAATATTTGCAATATTTCACTGACATGACATGATGCAATCATTAACACTCTATAAATAGAGAACTGTGTTCAGTCCCAGGAGTAAGATTTGGTCCAGACTCCAGAACCAAACCCAGCATGAAGATCCTTAATTTGCTGTTCACAATCCTTTTTGTTGCATTCCTGTATGAACCAGGTAAGAAACAAAATTACTCATAATTTAGAGAGGATTGATAACTCACTATTTTCTATGCAAGTATGATCATCACTGAAAGCAGGGTAATCTTCAACATATTCTTAAAACTTGAGATCCTATAAAGTATCAGTCATCAAGGAGGGGCTGGAAAATTAATTCATTGATTCACTATTCTCAAGAGAACCTCACTGGGGCTTTTGTTGTTATAGCTTGTTTTCATTGGTTTGGAATAAAGAGGCACAATAGAGAGCCAGTTTGATCTAGTGATTAAAGCAAAAGGCTAAAAACCTCGGGACTGAGTTCTAATCCCACCTTAGGTATGAAAGCTTGCCCGGGTGAATTTGGATCAGTCTCTCTCTCTCTCAATCCGAACCTCTGCACAGGGTTGCTGTTGTGGAGAGAAAAGGAGGGGGAAGGAGTACTAGATGCATTCACCATCTTGAGTTATTTTTAAAAAAATAGAGATGGAATAAAAATAATAAATAAATATTAATCATCTACTGAATCTGTCTGTACTTAATATGTGGAAAAAGAAAAGCAATTGAAGCAAAATGTCACAAATGCACAGCATTTCAACAGCAGAAAAGAGCAGTGATAGAAACATTAAGAGAAGACGGAGAAAGCCAAAGGAAAACCAGGTCCTGAAGTTTAAAGGACGTTAACCCTTCTCACTTAGCATCTTTATCCAAAACAACCAGCAGAACCAGCCACTGTAACTCAGCATTATTTCCTAGCAAGCAAGGATCCATTGTAATAATGGAGAGAAATGCAGGATATCACAGCAAGGTCTTCCCTTGGTATGAATCAGATTTTTTTTCCCTTACTACCTTAATACTGTAGATACAGATACCAGGCAATTCAAACCTAAGCAAGACTTCAAACTTGGCTCATATTGGATTTATTTGGGCTACTATAGGGAGATGAGCAGAAATGGATTTTTCCATTTAAAGGGAACTCATAGGAATCCTGCAATTCTGCAGAAGAAGGTGGTAGAAGAAAAAAGCATCTAAATAGCAAGGTATCTTTACTCATCATTTACATTTCTCCTCTTTTTTTTCATAGGGATTGCCGGCCAACGCTGTCGTCCAGGAATAAAAATAGGATTTTGCACTCCCCGTTGGCGCCAGGGCTGTACTAGGGCTAGTAATTGTCCACGAGGATGGTGGTGCTGTCCATGGTGAGAAAAATCTCCTCCAATATTCTGCCTGATATTATTTGCATTCATAAAGCATTGCAAAGCATGATGTGAACAGGAAAAGGGTTTTGAGGAAAACACCATGTAAAAATAAGGGCAGAAGAGAATCATTTTGTGATTCATGTGGCAGAAAATACCTTAAATCCACTTTGAACAACTATTATTTTATCTCATTTGTATAGATACCCTGGAAAATAATGCCATCTCCATCTTCCACCATGAATATCTTCAAGATCTGGCCAATGACCCGACATCACTGCCTGCTACTGCTTTATCTTTCTTTCTTTAATTTAAATAAAATTGCTATCTAGCAAACTCTAAAACATTTATGCATTTAAGAAAAAAAATGGCAAATATTTCTTGAAATAAAGCTATATGAGCATTGCAGATATTGTGCAACTTCTTTAAGAGGGACTGGGAGCAGAAAATTCATATTACTATGAGAGAGAGAGGGAGAGGGGGAGGGGGGGAGGGAGGGAGGGAGAGAGAGAGAGAGAGAGGAATGGAATGNCCCTGCCAGGGGGGAGAAGAGCTCCTGCAAACCTCTGTGTGTGTGTGTGTGTGTGTGTGTGTGTGTGTGTGTGTGTGTGTGTGTGTGTGTGTGTGGGTGGGAGAGAGAGAGAGAGAGAGAGAGGGAGAGAGAGAGAGAGAGAGAGAGAGAGAGAGAGAGAGAGAGACCTACATAGCAATAGCAATAGCAATAGCACTTAGACTTATATACCGCTTCATAGTGCTTTACAGCCCTCTCTAAGCGGTTCACAGAGTCAGCATATTGCCCCCAACAATCTGGGTCCTCATTTTACCCACCTCGGAAGGATGGAAGGCTGAGTCAACCTTGAGCCGGTGAGATTTGAACCGCCGAACTGCAGCTAGCAGTCAGCTGAAGTAACCTGCAGTGCTGCACTCTAACCACTGCGCCACCTCGGCTCTTTACCTACAGTTCAGTGTAGGTAAAGTGTTCCCCTTTCTTCAACAATACATTGTTAAACATTAAGTTTCTTTCCAGAGCTGCCTGTTTTATTATTTTCAGTCTCACTGACCTACTAAAATTCAGTGTATCTGTTGTTAATTCACTTCTGTTTTTAGATGTTCATCTTTCATGAGGGCCTGTGGAAAGGCTGGGGAGGGGGAGGGAACCATCTGTAGTCCACAAAAATTGGCTCCACCCTCAAGGCAAAGGGTCCTTTCTATCACAGGCAGGGAGGAGAAAGGAGGTTGGATACTCTAATACACCCTGAAATCTTCTCCTATCTCTTCTACCACTTCTCATTCAGCCGAATGAAAGAGTCCATGGAAAGAGCGAGAAATTCCTATACCTACTTCCAGGCAAATGTGGACAATGTATTTGGTTTGAATCTAAAACTAGGTTGTCTACATAACTAAGTCATAATATTGAGAAGACAGACAGTATGTTAGAAGGTCACTAGGGCATCCCTCCATCTCTATAACGTCCATGGCAGCTGACACTTTGATGGCATCCCAAGTGAGATAGCATGAGAGACCTCATCCGAAGGGCTTTTTCCACACTGGGCAGAAACAGCACCCAGAAAGTCTTCTGAATTATGGAAAAGTACTCAAGAAAAAGCCACAAAACCAGCAGCACCCTCTGCCATTTCCAATGGGAAGGGCATTTAAAAGCAGCATCAGAGTATTTTGAGAGAAATTATTTCTCCAGTTAAGAAAAATATCTCTTCTTATAGCAGAAAGGAATACCTGAGACAGATTTTTCTTACTAATGTGACTCTCTAATCTGCTACTGTCACTTGGGATAAATACTAATTGATGGTTAGCTGTTTGTTTCCACCTCCTTCTCCAGATCATGTTCTTACAACACAATTGTTAGCCACTAGCCTAGGACTGACTCCCCTTTGTTGGTCCAGATATTTCTACTCTCCTAAACTTCCTTTGTCATTTGGAAATAAATTTCAGGTTTGAAGGAGCACAGAGTGACCCATCAATCTGATAAACAGAAAGAATAAAATGCAGTTATACAATGAGCTTATTAGAGTGGTTGCATCAGAGGCCAATCAGCAGGACTGGGCAATGCTTCCAAAACCCTTATGTAATCCAGGACTTCAAGGCACCAAAATCCAGTTTTTTCTCTCCCCATCTTTCCAAGCCAAAAGATTAATTCAAGAAATAAATAAAATAGATTGTAAGAGGCCTGATCTCTGTTCTGCCTACTTCAGGAACCATTGGTGGCTCCTCACCTCCTTATTCATATGTAGGAAGTAGTACCCAGATGAAGCAAGAGGCAGAGTATTGACAGCTTTCAACTTTGTAGTTGAAAGTGTTGTAGATTTTGAGCATACCAGGGACAGCCAAGAAAACAAACCATTGGAACACTGAACAATTTCTCATCTGAGGAACAACCACACACTCAAATTATCCTACTTGAACACATTACACAAAGCCTAGCTCTCTGGAGAAAGCTCTAATCAATCAGGATGATCAGTCTATGATAGCACAGCCTACAACCAAGAAACGTGGTGCAAATATGCCACAAGAGACAGAATGGGTAGCCCCTTCATACTGGAAGGAAAAAGAAGAGTAGCTATGAAGACGTTTCACATTCATCTTTCAGCTATGTTCTTTCCACAGATAGTTATTCAAGGTTATTCAAGTAATATCAACGATTTCTTCTTTATTAGCATTATTAACAGCCCTATTCATTACCCCCATATTTCCCCTTCATTCTAAACAAATAGGCAGTAATCAATTCACCATGGGCAGAAGTATGCAGCAGGGGTGAAATTCAAAAAATTTTCCTACTGGTTCTGTGGGTGTGGCTTGGTGGTCATTTGACTGGATGGGCGTGGCTTAGTGGTCATGTGACTGGGTGGGCATGTCCAACTCAATTTCACTCACATCAAGGGGTGCCTCGCCTGGCCCCTCCCCTCCTAGCCATTCCTTGTCACACCCAGCCTCAACGTATCTATAGTTCTGTAAAAATGTTGTTCACCTTTTTTTGACTTTATTACTACATACTATAGATGTACTTTCATGGACCACTGAAAGGAGGAAATGGCTCACATGCTTTGCCCAAGAGTGTGATAGGCAACAGGCTTTTAAGGGGCTGCCACAAAGAAGGGGGGGCAAAGTATTTTCCAAAGAAGCAGAAGGCAAAACAAGAAGCAATGGATGGAAACTGAACAAAGAGAGAAGCAACCTAAAACTAAGGAGAAACTTCCTGACAGTGAGAACAATTAACCAGTGGAACTGCTTGTCTCCAGAAGTTCTGGGTGCTCCAACACTGGAAGTTTTTAAGAAAACACTGGACAGCCATTTCTCTGAAATGGTATAGGGTCCCCAAGTGTTATTCTGTTATTCTGACACCTTTGCCAGGCCATCCACTCAGATCCAAAATGTGGCTGTCATAGTTGATCAGAGCTCCTCTGGTTTTTATGTGCAACAGCTTTAGCGTTTAGGATCAGCGCTAAGTTAGTTGCTTTTCTATTAATACATAATCCTTAAAAGGGCTCTCCTGCATGGTTTAATTCAGAGGTCCCCAACCTTTCTGGCACCAGGGACTGATTTCATGGAAAACAATATTACCATGGACCTGTGTGTGTGAGAGAGAGGGGGGGAGGGGAGGAGACAAGTATACAGTTTGGGAAAGAGACACAGACAGAAGTGGTAAATTAAATAATGGGTGGGCCACGCATGGAGTAAAATAAGTGTGGGATTGTTACTGCCACCAGATGATTTTGCTCCAGTCCAGAGGAAAATCAGAATAAACACACACAGGGAAGACTTCACTAGAAAGGGCTTTCTTTTGCTCCAGGAGAAAATCAGAATAAAGAACTGGAAAAGCCTTCACAGGAAGAGGCTTTTTTGTTCTGCTCTGGAAGAAAATTAGAAGACCCAGAGAAACCTTCACTGGAAGAGGCTCTGCTTTTGCTCCAGAGGAAACCCCCAATCAAAGACCCAGAGAAGCAGAAAGAGGGTGAATGACTACCACCTGCACTTTTCAATGGTTCAGCACAGTGATTCCCTTCCAGATTAGCCCTGTGACTTTCTGCTTCCAAGAAAGTGGAAAGGAAGGTGGGGGGGAAGAGATCATTCTAACTCACATTTCCATGCAAAACAAACCTCTGGGGTAAGGCAGGGAGTTTCTACAGGCTATATTGTCTGAGTTTCTCAATGGCTTCCTTCAGCCAAGTGATGAGCTGGTTTGCAGCTTTGCAACACTTTAAGAGGAGGTGATAATTACTCTTGGCTGAATGCCGAGGCATCTCATTTAAGCTAGTTAAGAACTGCCAGAGGGAAAGGAAAAAAGCGGCAAAAAGTGTCTGTTTATTATTGTGTTTCCTTGCTTTTCTGTTTCTTACTTCCACTGAGGGCAAATGAGACTAAGACCAACCATCAGCTGTTTCTTAGCTCAGCTGAGGCAAGGCATCATGCGAATCAGCTGAGCTAATAAAAAACAGAATATAGGAGAGGTGAGAGGGGGGGCAGGTGGGCAGGGCCAATCAAAATTTTTCCCATTGGTTCTCTGAACCAGTCAAAATTTCCCTACCCTGACACCCGAGCCAGTCCGAGCAGGTCAAATTTCACCTGTGGTATGCAGGCTGCTTGTTAGAACTACATTCCTTAATTATTTATAAACCTAGATGTCAGCACTAGTCTTCACATATTTTATTTTATTATTCTTTACCTTACTTTAACCGATTACTAAACACCAAGTCAGTTTGTCCCTGAAGTTTCTTCATTACCCTTGCTGCACCCGATTACCACACAAGGTTCAACCGTTTTTGATCACCGGAGTTCAATGTTATTTCTAGCCTTGAAGGCAATTTAAGAGATTGCCTTCCAGAGTTTCCTCATCAACTGCTTCCTGTGGTTCGAATGCTAAGAACAACAGTACTAAATATTGACTTCCTTTCCTTCCAGAGCTGCCAATTTTACCATTTTCAGTCTCACTGGTCTGCTACTATTTAGTGTATCTTTGTTTAATTCCCTTCTATTTATGCATGTCCAGCTTTTGTGAGGTCCTGTAGCAAAGATATTCAAAGGTGGGGGGATCATCCACAGAAATAGCCTCCACCCTCAAGGCAAAGCTTAGGAGATGTGGCTGAATAACCACCTTCTCCACTCATTGCCAGGAATGTATCCTGAACGAAATCCTTTCCATCCATTGCCCACCAACAATCAGGCTCCATTGTGGACCATCTCAGAATGCCTTTTCAGTGCAGCAAATCTTGATTGTTCACCACAGTTTATAGGCAGGGTGTATTTAACAAAGAAATTGTTTAGTCTTTGGGTAAGTATATGTTCTATTCTTCTTCTTATCCCTCACCTTTACGATCCTTTCTCAAACCAACTGTATCGCAGATAGGAAGGAGAAAAAAATAGTGCACTTGTGTAATATATACTGGAATGTTGTCCCTTTTCTATAGCAGTTCTCTTGAATCTGAATAAAAAGTCAGTGGGAAGGATGTGTAATTCTTATACTTAAGTCTGTTGCTGTGCCAAGTAAATACATTTTATATATTTTTATTTTCACGTTTATGAAATTTGTTTGCAGGTCTACTTGCTGCAATCTTCCTTCAGTTGGCAGACCACAACTCTAGGTGTCCCAGGCAAATGTCGAACAGGCATATTTAATTTGGGTCTAAGACTAGGTTGACTCTATAATTAAATCTGAATATTGAGGGGCATGGTGGCCTAGTGATGAAGATGCTGACCTCAAACTCAGAAGGTTGAGAGTTCAATTCCATTCTCTCCTTCTAGATTTCAGTTAAGCTTTTGGGTCCTGCAGGACTCTTCATAACTCTAGAATATGTTTGTCTGAGAAGGAAAAGAAAAAATATCTGCTGTGAACTTGGTCTGGTGTCAGGAAGGGTATCCAGCCAGTAAATGCTCAGCTCCACCTACTCGCCCCAACTCTACCCCAAATTAAGGAATTAAAAAATAGATTTCATTTTGAAACCATATTTAAATCTCTATAACATTCAAGGCAACTGGATGCAACACTTCAGAACCAACAAAAGTTATAGAATAACTGTGTTGGAAGGGACCTTCAAGGTCTTCTAGTCCAACCCTGCTCAAGCAGGAGACCGAATGCTATTCCATACAAATGGCTGTCCAATCTCTTCTTAAAAACCTCCGTTGATGGAGGACCCCAAAACCTCTGGAGCCAAGCGGTTTCACTGGTTAATTCTTCTCATTCTCAAGAAACTTCTGCTTCGTTCTAGGCTGGATATCTCTCTGATAAGTTCCATCCATTACTTCTTGTCCTGATCTCAGGTGGTTTGGAGATTGGTTGACCCTGTCTTTTCTGTGATAGCCCCTCAAATATTGGAAGACTGCTATCATGTCACCCCTAGTTCTTCTATTCATTAGACTGGACATGCCCAGTTTCTGCAAACATTCATTGTATGTTTTAGACTCCAGCCTTCTAATGATCTTTGTTGTTCTTCTTCTCTGCACCCTTCTTTTTTCTATCATGTTAACTAAAACTGGATACAGTGTTCCAAGTGTTTTCTTAGCAAAGCAGCACCAACACTTCAGATTACCTTGATACCATCCCTCTGTTGAAGCAGCTTAAAATTGCATCCGCCTTTTTGGCAGCTGCCACACACTGCTGGCTGATATGTAAGTGGCTGTCCACTAGGAGTCCTAGATCCCTCTCACAGTTACTGCTATTGAGCCACGTATCACCTATTTTATACCTCTGCAATTGGCCTTCCTTGCCTAAGTGTAAAACCATATTTTTCTCATCACAGAAGAAAAGTAAAGTTTAATGCTTTCTAATAAAAAGTATGAAATCCCATGAAATCCTTTGTGGCTGAAGCAGCAAAAAAAAAACATCTAATATATCAAACACTCCAAGAATGCATAGCTTGTAGCAACCAGCTCTTCTTCTTGATTTCAATTAAACGTCTGTGTCCCGCAGGACTCCTCATAACTCTACAATACAAATAAGGATGCAGAAATAGTTCCAACACTACCCAATATTCTATTTATTTATTTTATTTTATCTTATTTTATTTATTTGTTTGTCAAACATGTACAAAATAGCAGGTATAGGTATAAACATAAACATAATCAAAGTGAATACATAGATGAGGACAATAGGACAGTAGGACAGGGACGGTAGGCACACTGGTGCGCTTATGCACGCCCCTTACAGACCTCTTAGGAATGGGGTGAGGTCGACAGTAGACAGTCTAAGGTTAAAGTTTTTGGGGTTTGGGGAAGAAACCACAGAGTCAGGTAGTGAATTCCAGGAATTGATCACTCTGTTGCTGAAGTCGTATTTTCTGCAGTCGAGTTTGGAGCGGTTTACATTAAGTTTGTATCTATTGTGTGCTCGTGTATTGTTGTGGTTGAAGCTGAAGTAGTCATTGACAGGTAGGACATTGTGGCAGATAATTTTATGAACTACTTCTTGCCTAAATGTAAAACCATAATTTTCTCATCACAGAAGAAAAGTAAAGTTTAATGCTTTCTAATAAAAAGTATGAAATCCCATGAAATCCTTTGTGGCTGAAGCAGCAAAAAAAACATCTAATATATCAAACACTCCAAGACTGCATAGCTTGTAGCAACCAGCTCTTCTTCTTGATTTCAATTAAATGTCTGTGTCCTGCAGGACTCCTCATAACTCTACAATACAAATAAGGATGCAGAAATAGTTGCAACACTACCCAATATTCTCTTTCTTCAGGGAGAAAGGAGTCACCTGGATAAGGGAGGTTGTTACAATGAAAGCAAAGTCAGCTTGTGCTTCATCTGATTGCCACAAACACCCACCAAGAAGCAGATCCAGCTGTTTTGCCAAAAATTATGTCTCTCGTGACTGCAGTGGCAATACCAGATTTCTAACATTTGGTTCTAAGGGATCCTCCCAAACTCCAGCCATTAGTGAATATGGCCCAGTATTATCTTTCCTGACTGATAAAGTTTGGGAAGCTTTTCAGTAAGGACTTTTCTTTTTCCCATTGGGACATGGCAAGTTCTGAGGCTCCAATCTTTTACCACCATAGCAGGTTAGCTGTTGAACTCACTCCCTTGCTCTTCCAAGGCCTTTTGCAACAGCAAAGCCACGGGAGTGTTTCAATATAAGGAAGATGCACCAATGCCTTATGTAAGAACAGTAAAAAATAATACCTAAGAATATTTGCAATATTTCACTGACATGACATGATGCAATCATTAACACTCTATAAATAGAGAACTGTGTTCAGTCCCAGGAGTAAGATTTGGTCCAGACTCCAGAACCAAACCCAGCATGAAGATCCTTAATTTGCTGTTCGCAATCCTTTTTGTTGCATTCCTGTATGAACCAGGTAAGAAACAAAATTACTCATAATTTAGAGAGGACTGATAACTCACTACTTTCTATGCAAGTATGATCATCACTGAAAGCAGGGTAATCTTCAACATATTCTTTTTGTTTTACTTTTAAGAAATAGCTTTGAACAGTGTGGACTATTGAAAACATGAGCCTCCAAATATTTAAAAAATATGCCATTGATTTTTCTTTTGCATTAAAACTGGAGATCCTATAACTTATCAGGCATCAAGGAAGGGCTGGAAAATTAATTCATTGATTCACTATTCTCAACAGAACTTCACTGGGTTTTTTGTTGTTGTAGCTTGTTTTCATTGGTTTGGAATAAAGAGGCACAATAGAGAGCCAGTTTGATCTAGTGATTAAAGCAAAAGGCTAGAAACCTGAGGACTGAGTTCTAATCCCACTTTAGGCATGAAAGCTGGCTGGTTGAATTTGGATCAGTCTCTCTCTCTCAATCCGAACCTCTGCACAGGGTTGCTGTTGTGGAGAGAAAAGGAGGCAGAAGGAGTACTAAATGCATTCACCATCTTGAGTTATTTTTTTAAAAAATGGATTTGGGATAAAAAATAAATAAATATTAATGATCTACTGAATCTGTAGAATGGAGAAAAAGAAAAGAAATTGAAGCAAAATGTCACAAATGCACAGCTTTTCAAGAGCAGAAAAGGGCAGTGATAGAAACATTAAGAGAAGACGGAGAAAGCCAAAGGAAAACCAGGTCCTGAAGTTTAAAGGAGGTTAATCCTTCTCACTCAGCATCCTCATCCAAAACACCCAGCTGAAAGAGCCACTGTAACTCAGCATTATTTCCTAGCAAGCAAGGATCCATTGTAATAATGGAGAGAAATACAGGATATCACAGCAAGGTCTTCCCTTGGTATATACCTGATTTTTTCCCCCTTACTACCTTAATACTGTAGATACACCTACCAGGCAATTCAAACCTAAGCAAGACTTCAAACTTGGCTTCATATTGGATTTATTTGGGCTACTATAGGGAGATGAGCAGAAATGGATTTTTTCCATTTAAAGGGAACTCATAGGAATCCTGCAATTTTGCAGAAGAAGGTGGTAGAAGAAAAAAGCATCTAAATAGCAAGGTATCTTTACTCATCATTTACATTTCTCCTCTTTTTTTTCATAGGGATTGCCGGCCAACGCTGTCTTGCAGGATCAAAAGTAGGATTTTGCGTTTCCCGTTGGCAACGGGGCTGTACTAGGAATGCTGCTTGTGTACGAAACCCGTGGTGCTGTCCATTGTGAGAAAAATCTCCTCTAATATTCTGCCTGATATTGTTTGTATTCATAAAGAATTGCAAAGCATTGGTGTGAACAGGAAGAGGGTTTTGAGGAAAATACCGTGCAAAAATAAGGGCAGAAGTGAATCATTTTGTGATTCATGTGGCAGAAAATACCTTAAATCCACTTTGAACAACTATTATTTTATCTCATTTGTACAGATACCCTGGAAAATAATGCCATCTCCATCTTCCACCATGGATATCTTGAAGATCTGGCCAATGACCCGACATCACTGCCTGCTACTGCTTTATCTTTCTTTATATAAATAAAATTGCTATCTAGCAAACTCTAAAACATTTATGCATTTAAGAAAAAAATGGCAAATATTTCTTGAAATAAAGCTATACGAGCATTGCAGATATTGTGCAACTTCTTTAAGAGAAAATGTGGGC
>QLTV01000775.1:5485278-5495554 GCA_003457575.1 Thermophis baileyi | reverse complement strand
AGCTCGTTCTTGTATAGTTCTTCTGTGTAATTTTGCCACCTCTTCTTAATCTCTTCTGTTCTGCCTCTGTTAGGTCCCTGCCATTTTGGTCCTTTATCATGCCCATCTTTGCATGAAACGTTCCCTTCATATCTCCAATTTTCTTGAAGAGATCTCTGGTCCTCCCTATTCTATTGTTTCCTTCTATTTCTTTGCACTGTTCATTTAAGAAGGCATTCTTATCTCTTCTAGCTATTCTCTGGAATTCTGCATTCAATTGGGTGTATCTTTCTCTCTTGCCTTTCACTTCCTTTCTTTCCTCAGCTATTTGCAAAGTTTCCTCAGACAGCCATATTGCTTTCTTGCATTTCTTTTTCTTTGGGATGGTTTTAGTTGCTACCTCTTGTACAATGTTGCGAACCTCCATCCATAGTTCTTCAGGCACTCTGTCTATCAGATCTAATTTCTTAAATCTATTTGTCACCTCTACTGTATATTCATCACTCATTCATTTCATTTATATTCATTTAGTTCATTCATTTCATATATTCATTTAGTTCATACCTGAGTGGCCTAGTGCTTTTCCCTACTTTCTTCAATTTAAGCCTAAATTTTGCAATGAGAAGCTCATGATCTGAGCCACAGTCAGTTCCTGGTCTTGTTTTTACTGACTGTATAGAGCTTCTCCATCTTTGGCTGCAGAGGACATAGTCAACCTGATTTCTGTGTTGACCATCTGGTGATGTCCATGTGTAGAGTCGTCTCTTGGGTTGTTGGAAAAGAGTGTTTGCTATGACCATCGTATTCTCTTGACAGAATTCTATCAGCCTGTGCCCTGCTTCATTTTGTACTCCAAAGCCAAACTTGCCTGTTATTTACATTACATTGACATTACAATACAAAAAAAAACCCAACACTTCCTCCTGCTGCTTCATTTTAACCAGGAGCTTGAAGGGGAGATAGGAATTGTTTTCCTCCCTCTCTCTTCCACCTCCCTTTCTGAATCACTGGCATCCATTGCCATCTGTGGGAAATACTCTTGGAGGCTCCATCCCACAGATAGTAGAAGAGCAGCAGCTGGATGGAGAACTGAGTAGGAGTGGGGCAGTGGCCTGTCGCCTCCCCCCTTGTGCTCTGCATAACATTCTCTTCCCTTCTGATGTAAAACATTTTCCTTTGGGGAGGTCAAAAACTAACATCATCAACCCAATTAGGGTAGTGAGAGTGTCCTGATTAAAATATTTATTCCACAAGGGGACCCTAAAGACCACCTGGCAGAATATCTTCCTGGCTCAAACCTCCAATGATGCAGGGTGGAGGGAGGTGAGAAGGCATTATTAACAGTCCCCATAACCCCTCTTTCCCCTTCATTCTAAACAAATAAACAGTGATCAATTCATCATGGGCACAGGGTATGCAGGCTGCTTGCTAAAATGCCATCCCTCAATTATTTATTAACCTAGATGTCAGCACTAATATTCTTGTATTTTATTTTACTATTCTTTATGTTATTTAACCAATTACTAAACACCAAGTCAGTTTGTCCATGAAGTTTCCACATTACCGTTAGTGCACTTGCTTATTACGCAAGGTGGTTCATCCATTCTTAGATAATCACATTATTTCTAGGCTTCAAGGCAGTTTAAGAGATGCAATTGGCTTCCAGAGTTTCCTCATCAATGGCTTCCTCTGATTCTTAAGCTAAGAACCACATTATTAAATATTGACTTTCTGTCCTTCCAGAGCTGCCAATTTTACCATTTTTAGTCTCACTGGTCTGCTACTATTTAGTGTACCTGTGCTTAATTCATTTCTGCTTATGCATGTCCACCTTTTGTGAGATCCTGTAGCAAGGATATTCAAATGGGGAGGGGATCATCCACAGAAATAGCTTCCACCCTCAAGGCAAAGGTTAGGAGATGTAACCACCTTTTCCACTCATTGCCAGGAATGTATCCTTAACTCACTTCCAATCCATTGCCCACCACCACCCAAGTGGGTCTAAAACAATTCACCACAACCAGCTCATCACGAGCCAGCTCACCATGGCCAACTCACTGTGGGACAATTTGCTTCAGATAATTCCATGTGGGATAACTCAATGCGATAAATATTATCCACCACTGTTTCTTTGACATTATTTACATTGACCAAAATGGAAATAATGTCAAAGAAACAGTTGCATTAAAGAGTCAGTGGGAAGAATATGTAATTCTTACACCTAAGCCTGTTGCTGTGTACATTTTATTTGTTTTTATTTTTACATTTATTAAATTTGTTTGAAGCTCTTCTTCCTGCAATATTCCTTCAGCTAGCAGACCAAAACTATAGGAGTCCCTAGCACCGTGATGGCGAACCTATGGCACGCGTGCCACAGGTGGCACGCGGAGCCATATCTGCGGGCATGCAAGCCATTGCCCTAGCTCAGCTCCAGTGTGCATGCGTGCGCCGGCCAGCTGATTTTCAGCTGGCCCCACCCATGCCGCCCCTCCCCTCTCAGGAGTCTCCATGCAGCTCATTTTGGATGCCAGGTAAGTACAGGGCTCGCGCGGAGGCTCTGGGAGGGCGTTTTCAGCCTCCGGAGGGCCTCCGGGCTGTGGGGGAGGCTGTTTTCGCCCTCCCCAGGCTCCAGGAAAGCCTCTGGAGCCTGGGGAGGGGGAAAAACGGGTCTTCCGGGCCCACCAGAAGTCGGGAAATGGGCCATTTCCAGCCTCCGGAGGGCCTCCGGGGAGCGGGGGATGTCGTTTTCGCCCTCCTCAGGCTCCAGGAAAGCCTTTGGAACCTGTGGAGGGCGAAAAATGGGCCTACCGGAAGTCTGGAAACGGGCCGTTTCCGGCCTCCGGAGGTTGCTAGGTCCAAAATGGGATGCGGGGGGGTTGTGCACGCATGTGCAGGGGTGGGGCAGCATGGGGGGGTCACACACGCATGTGCATGGGGGCAGTGCGCGTAGGGGGCATTGAATTATGGGTGTGGGCACATGTGCACGTGCTATTGCGTGCGTGCACGCGCTTTCGGCACCCAAGGAAAAAAAGGTTTGCCATCACTGCCCTAGCAAATGTTGAACAGCCTTGTTTAGACAGAATATATAGCCCCTTCACTCTGGAAAGAAAGAGAATAGCTATGAAGAGGTTTCAAATTCAAATGCCAACTGTGTTCTTTCCCCAAAAAGTTACTCAAGGTTACTCAAGGAATATCAACGGTTTCTTCTTAATGCAAGATTAAATGTAGAAATGGCTATTGCAATTTGTGTCCTTGGGATACTGCAACTTTGTGAGGCAACCACCTATTCACTCACCCAAAATGAAGATGGAAATTGAAACAATTGATCTGCTTGCTACTTACACTGGAAGAAAAGCTTGCATTTGGCAGGAAAATGAACCATTTTCCAATCAAGGAATATTCACAACTCCACCGCCTCAATGACACTAATAAAACCTACCTTCTCTTAGTCAGTATTTAAAAGCTTTCCTTCACACAATCACTCATTCAGTCACTAGCACTTGGTTTAGACTCAAACATTATTGCTGTCAATAATGCAGGAATAATACATAAGGCAGATAATATCAGAAGATAAGAATGAAGAAAAAATTAGCCTTAAGTTTGGCGAGAGAGCCAGATGGATGTAGTGGTTCATGCATCAGGCTACAAATTGGAGCACTGGATGTTCTTGACCTGCCTTAGGCCAGCTGGTGGCTTTGGGTCAGTCATTCTCTTTCAGCCCAAATCAATGGCAGTGACTGAGGAAAATAGGAGGAGAAAAGAGTATTGGATTTGTTTGGCTTTGAGAGTTATTTATAGTAATAATAAAGAGAATAAAAAAATACCTAAATCTAAAAAAAATTGAGTAAGAGTGATTATTCACAAACTTTACAATATTGAATTGGTCCTAACGAATGTGAGATATTTTTCCTACTGTTTATCTTAACGTGAGACTAATTGAAAAAAAGATTTTTTTTCCATATTTACTGCACACTTTGGTGGGTTTTCAGAAAAGTTGCAAATTAATTCTAAAAGTTGGTTTTTGAAACCTGCTTCTTGACATACACTATATAAGTCGAGCTTCCCCTATTCTCCTGTTTTGGTTGAAGGCCCTAATTATTGGGATAATTAATATATTTTAATATAATATGTTAGCATGTTTTGGGGAAGATAAATTAAGTTATAGATGTTTAATACAAAGGGTGGCCTTATGAAATACTTTGTGGCTGAAGCAGCAGGAAACATCTAATAGACCAAGCATTGACTGTACGCACAGCATATAGAACCCAACTCTCCTTTTCAGTTACAGTTCGACTTCCACTCAGGAATACAAATAAGGCTGCAGGAGTATTTCCAATACTACTGTTGTGGCCCGCCAGCGGCCTGTGCAGCTGGTAGCTGATTCCGACAGTGAGGAGGCTGGTGTGGTGATTCGCCAGTGGCCTGTGCAGTTGGTACCTGAGTGAGACAGTGAGGAGGCTGCAGAGGACTTCGTGCCAGAGTCAGGGATTCAGCCAAGGCCTTCAGAACCTCCAGAAGCTCCCATAAGTGAAGAGGAAGAAGAGGAGGAGCCTCTCTCAATGCACGAGCGCGCAGAACTGCCAAAAGGCAGGAATGGCTCCTCAGGAGGAAGTCTCCTCAGGAGTAAAGCTTGGGACTAATTGGCCACTCCCTTAGCCTATTTAAGGGATGACGAAGAATGAGCCAATTTGCAGGAAACAACTTAGTTCATATTCCTTCGTGGCTTGATTCCAGAAAAGTCTGATCGGCTCTTGTTCTCTCTCTCATCATTTTTACTGCAAATTGCTTCTGGGCGTTTTGCCCAACCACAGTAAGATTACTGTTATCTGAAAGTGTTGGATTCTGGCACAGAAGACGCTTGAAACAGGCTTGGTAGAACAGCTCTTTATTTACAAGTGTCTACAGACTCCAGCAACTCTGTAATCTGACAGCCGGCTTTATATACCGAGCTGTCAGTGAAACCAACCAATCAGGTCTCTCCATTCTCCCGCCAGAATGGAGGACCTGACTGTAAACTATTGCAGTCTTGATACACAACAGAAAGACTGTTTCCTCAGAATTGAGTTATTATTCCTTGGACTCTTGTCGGCTGTTAATGAAGTTGAATTAACAGCCGGTGTTCAGAAAAGACTGATTTAAACTGTATTTGTGTTTGAACGACTACTAAGAAAGCTTATTAGTAGTCCTTAATTAGTAAACTAAGGTTTGTACAGACTTTCTGTGTGCTGCGTTCTTTGGGATCCATAGCTGGGGCAGAACAACTACACATTTCCTCCATCTTCAGGTAGACATGAATCTCTAAGCTTAAGGAAGAAAAGGGAAGAAAATTGTATTCAAATGTGTTCATCTGAGTAACTCAAACATCCACCAAGGAGCAGAGCCCACCCATCAAATGCTACTCCAAGGACAGCAGTGAAAATTCAGGATTTCTAGCATTTGCTTCTTTTTTATTTTTTATTTTTTTTATTTTATTCAAAACGAAATTAAAATACAAAACTCCAAAAAAAAATCCAAAAAGAGACAAAAAGGAAAAAGACAAAAAACAATCAAAACATTAAAAAAGAAAAAGGTACATAAAAAAGACCTACACATATACATATATTACACCCCCCCATTTGAATACTGATTAATACATTACTATGACATTAGTTCCCATCACTTAAAAAACAGCCCCTCCCAAAAAATTTAAACTATTAAATCTATTTGCAAATTATTAACCTGCCTTCTATATATTATATTAGTGGCAAAGTAGTTAACAGGAAGAATAATAATACTAAAACAAAACAAAATTGAAGTTTCAAATCTCTCTGTTAACAAACTGCTATTCTAATCCACTCGTAGAAAGTTTACTACAGCATCTTATCTATCTGAAGTCATCCCAAAAGTTATAGATAGTTCATCCTGGATGAAATATCCACATTTGCTTCTTAATACTATCTCTTATCAACTGTTGTTTAATTAAATATAATAAATTCAGTCTCCAGAATAAGTCAATCTTCCAATCAAAGTACAAATAGAAGTGGCTACTAGTTGACTATACAAAATCCATCCAGTCTCCCTCAGCTGCCCAGAGTCCCTTGGGAGTTGGGCGGCATACAAATTTAATAAATAATAATAATAAATAATAACCTTCATAGAAAAAAAAAAGAATTTGCCCCTTCTCCTTTCAGTCAGAGTCCTAATATTGTAGGAATAAGCAGACTTAAACTTTGGAACAACAGATGAAATCCCAGGTCTTATTTTTAGGGAAATACGGTAGTATATACCGTATACTATACGGTATAGTATAGTATATACGGTAGTATATACCGTATATATTCTGCAACCACCAGGCCGGCCCTCCAAGCAGCAGGCAGAGGCAGAGGCGCAGGGGCTGGCTTGTGATCCAGCCCACCAGACATGTTGCGTCAGCATTTGTGCTGTCACAGCCATGAGCAAGCAAAGATAGACATGGTGTGTCCGGCAGGCTGGATCATGTGCCTCCCCCGCACCTCTGCCTCTGCATGCTGCTTGGAGGGCCAGCCCAGCAATTGCAGTACTCGGACTCACCTGCACTGCACAAGCTGTGCAGCCCCAGAGTGCACTGGCCAAGGGGCCAGTGGGCTGCTGCTGCTGCTGCCGGACACTATAGGCCCCCACGTGCTCGCTGGCCATGCCCACCCATCACCCAAGGACTGACGATCTTAACAGGGGCTTATTTTTGAGGTAGGGCTTATATTACAAGCATCCTGAAAAATCAGGGCTTATTTTCTGGTTGGGTCTTATTCTCAGGGAAACATGGTATGTCCCAGAGGACTCCTGATAACTCTTGATTACAAATAAGGCTGCAAGAATATTTCCAACACCACACATATTCTCTTTTGTCATGGAAATAAAAATAATTTGAATATAGGTGAATACTACAGGAAATCAGCCTATGCTTCTTCTGAGTGACACAAAACCAACTAAGAAACAGAACCAGCCATTTTCCCAAAACCTACCCATCAAATTGGGTCTCCCATGACAGCAGTGCCAATATCTAATTACTGTCTCTGAGAGTTTTTCCCAAACTCCATCTGCTAGTGAATATGGACAATCGTTTTCTTTCTTCACTGGTAGAGTTTGGGCAGAAATTCACTAAGGACATTTCTTTGTTTCATGGGGACATTGCAAGTCCTGATGCTCCAACCATAGCATGTTACCTGTTCAACTAAGTTTCTTGATCTTCCAAGGAGTTTTGCAACAGCAAAGCCACAGGAATGTTTCAATACAAGGAAGATGCATCAATAATGCCTTATGTAACAGTAAAAATAATTCCTCAGAATATTTGCAATATTTCATTGAGGTGATATGATGCAATCATTATAACTCCATAAATAGAGAGCTATGTCCTATCCCAGGAATAAGATTTGGTCCACAATCAAACCCAGCATGAAGATCTTTTGCCTGTTGTTCACATTCCTTTTCCTTGCATTCCTGTCTGAACCAGGTAAGAAACAAAATTACTGATAATTTAGAAAGGATTGATAATTCACTATTTTCTAAACAAGTATGATCATCATTGAAAGCTCAGTAATCTTTTAGGTTTACTATAGCTTTCAAAAGTGTGGACTATTGACAGCATGAGCCACCAAACATTTGCAAAATATGCTGTTGATTTTTCTTTTGCATTAAAACTCAAGATGCAGAATGATTTAAGACATCATAGAGGGAGTGTAAAGCCAATTCATTGATTCACTATTCTCTGCAGAATTTTATTGGTAGTGGATTTTTGCTGTAAGTTATTTGGGTTATTTTGGTTCATTTTTAGTCATTATTTACCTGTCTCCCCTCTTCCTTTTCATAGGGAATGCCAACCCCCTCTGTGATAATCAAGGAGGAGAGTGCTTTCATGTTACCTTCTGTCCTCGTGGTTATGGTAACATTGGGATATTGGACTGTGGATGGAAAGAGAAGTGCTGTAAACGGTAAGAAAACTCTCTTCTCATAGAGATGCCACAGATGTAGATTGGGTACTCTGCTTGCAGGGGTGGGTTCCTCCCGGTTTGGACCGGTTTGCCTGAACCGGTAGCGACCTGCTGGTGATGTCACGATGATGTCACCGAACCGGTGCCGGTCCGTGGGTGCCGCCATCTTTTTTTCAATTTTTTTTGAATTTTTTTTCGAATTTTTTATTTTATTTTTCTTCTGTGCATGCGCAGAAGCCGAGTTTCCGGCACTGCGCATGCGTCACCATTTTGGTTTTGGCATGTGTTTTTTTTTAAATGGGGGGGTTGCACTGTGCATGCGCGCGCGTGCCCACGAGGCATGGCCACGCGGCGCGGGAGGAAGAGAACCAGCAGCGAGGTAAGTTGGAATCCACCCCTGGTCTGAGAGTGGCTGCACTGCCGGCCAGCGCCTTCCAAAGAGCACCTCTGCTGATGGGAGGCGGGCCGGCGATGCCTGGGGAGGGCAAGGTTAGCGCGCTCCCAGCCGTGCCCTGCGGTGCCTCCGCCAGCACTGGCCGGCCAGGAGAGAGGGCCCGGCAACCTTTGTAGCCATGTGGCTGCAAAGTTTGCCGGGCCGGCTTCCCTCTCCCTACCGGCCAGCGCCTCCCGATAAAAGTTGCAGGCATGGTGGGGAAGGTGGGGAGCAGCAAGCTTTGCAGCTGCATGGCTACAAAGGTTGCCGGGCCAGCTCCCCCTCTCCCTGCTGGCCAGTGCCTCCCGAAGCGTCTCCTGAGCCAGCGGAGGCACCGCAGGGTGTGGCTGTGAGCACGCTAACTTTGCCTTCCCCGGGCATCGCCCGCCCACCTCCCATCAGCAGAAGTGCTCTCCGGGAAGGACGGGAGAGGCCGGCTGCCGGTCCGTGGCCCCCTGGCAGAGCGGCTCCGCATGGCCCAAGCACCAGACTCCGCCATTGCCACCGCCCCTGCCCGGCTCGCCCCTGGCTGGCTCCCAAGCTAGGAGGCAGCGGCCAGTTCCCCCTGCCCTCCGGATCGCCAGCATGAGCGTGGCTCTCCAGGAGCTCAGCAACAACGTGAGTAGCAACGGCGGCCATGCACCCACCTGCTTTATGGCCTCTTTATTCCCCCTCGCTCCCAAGGAAAGACTTCTGGAACAGCAGCGGCAGCACACGTGGCTGCAAGAGGAAGAGAGGCCGGGTGAGACCCAGACGCTTTCTGGCTCCCCTGGTCACAAAAGCATCAACCCCTCACTCTCCCCTCTTTGCTAGCAGCCACCGAGACTGCAGTGGCTCCCTAAATGAGAAAGCTGGCTGCAAGACAAGGGGAGCCGGGAAGAGAAAAGGCAGCGGAGGTGGGAGAGCAAAGCAAGCGAGTGAACTTTCGGCCTGCTGGCTGGCCTCTTTGTTCCCCCTCGCTCCCAAGGAACGGCAGCAGCAGCACAAGGGGCTGCGGGAGGAAGAGAGGCCGGGTGAGACCCAGATGCTTTCCGGCTCCCCTGGTCACAGACGCATCAACCCCTCCCTCTCCCCTCTTTGCTAGCAGCCACCCTGTGTTTCACATGGGATCGCCCAGGAGGGAGGAGGCAAGACCAGCCAGCCGGCCAAGGAGGTGGGCAGCTGAAAACGGCGTGGAGGCGCGGGCAAAGGCCGGGAGGGGGTGAGAGGGGGTGCAACACATGGGAGGCTCCCCGCAGTTCCTCGGCTAATCCGGGCTGCAGCTGAACCCATTGACTTTTGGGCCTGGTGTGCTCAGCTTCCGTGGGGCTTTTGGGTGACTGCCGCCCGCATCTGCCTCGGGTTCCGCAGACCGCTGCTTTCTTCCGTCTCCCGCGCTGCTGCTCTGGTGAGAGAGAGAGAGAGAGAGAGAGAGAGAGAGAGAGAGAAAGAGAAAGAGAGAGAGAGAAAGAGAGAAAAAAAAAGGAAGTGTGTGAGAGAGAGAGAGAGAGAGAGAGAGAGAGAGAGAGAGAGAGAGAAAGAGAGAAAGAGAGGAAGAGGAAGAGGGAGAGTGTATGTGTGTGTGTCAGAGAGAGAGAGAGAGAGAGAAAGAAAGAAAGGAAGAAAGGAAGTTGTGTTTGTGTGTGTGAGAGAGAGAGAAAGAGAGAGAGAAAGAAAGGAAGAGAAAGAGAAAAAGGAAGAAAGAGGAAGTTGTGTGTGAGAGAGAAAGAGAAAGAGAGAGAGAAAGAGAGGAAGAAAGAGGAAGAGTGTGTGTGTGAGGAGAGAGAAAGAAAGAGAGAGAAAGAGAGGGAGAGAAAGAGAGGAAGAAAGAGGAAGAGTGTGTGTGTGTGTGTGTGTGTGAGAGAGAGAGAGAGAGAGAAAGAAAGAGAGAGGAAGTGTGTGTGTGTGAGAGAGAGAGAGAGAGAGAAAGAGAGAGAGA
>QLTV01000775.1:5457279-5470636 GCA_003457575.1 Thermophis baileyi | reverse complement strand
ACCCAAAAAACTTTAACCTTAGACTGTCTACTGTCGACCTCACCCCATTCCTAAGAGGTCTGTAAGGGGCGTGCATAAGCGCACCAGCGTGCCTACCGTCCCTGTCCTACTGTCCTATTGTCTTCATCTATCTGTATTCACTTTGATTATGTTTATGATTATACCTATACCTGCTATCTTGTACATGTTTGACAAATAAATAAATAAATAAATAAATAAATAAATAAATAAATAAATAAATAAATAAATAAAATCCCTTGGTCTTCCAAGGACCATTGCAACAGCAAACCCACAGGAGTGTTTCAATAGAAGGAAAATATATAACACAGAAAAAGCAGGTAATCTCCCTCTTCTCTCTCTCTCCCTCCCCCCCCTCTCTCTCACACACACACATACACATACACACACATATAGAATATATGGGATAGAACGTTCTTTATCTGATGAAAGAAAGTCAACATAAAATTCCTCAGGCCCATTTGAAATATAAGATGAGAAATGAGTCCTCTTCAAGTATTGTTACAAAATAGGCAATGTAACAGCACATGATGGATGAAATCAACCTGAAACTGGACAAGACTTAGTGGTGAAGGATTTTAGGACCTTTCAAATTGGAGATGTTATCACCTTTGGTAGTCAATGGGTGTCACTGCCACAAATAAAACCAGTGCACAACTTGGGTTCCTTCTGGTTTCATGACTCCTGCTTGGCAATTGTGGCTAGGATGACTTTCCACAACTTTGAGTTGTGTACCAGTTGCACGCAGTCCTAGATTAGGAAGACGGAAGAAGATGATTTAAGATGTGGGTGACATGGTAGTTTATGGTATGAGAAAGTTAAGATTAATATAGATTTCAATAATCATTTTATTAGCCATGCTATGTTGAGGGTATGGAATAGTCATAAAGCAAGATTGACTGACTCTCAAAATTCCTATTTGGCTATCATCCCAAAAGCTTTTTTTAGAAGAACACATCCACACAGTTTTTCATCATATATACAGCAATAGTTTGCAGGGGCCAAGTCTACCTGTGTGTATACCAAGATCCAATCCACCATCCAAGTACTAATCAAAGTCACCTCTAATTAGTCTTCCCAGTCAGTCAGGTTTATGCAGCCATGCACAAAGCTAAAGAAGTGCCTGTCTGCAAAATTATCCACATGCTATCATTTCACTTTTTAAATTGAAATAATGCTGAGGCTTGAGGTTTTGGCTTGGCTTGGCTTGGCTTGGCTTGGCTTGGCTTGGCTTGGCTTGGATTGGATTGGATTGGATTGGATTGGATTGGATTGGATTGGATTGGATTGGATTGGATTGGATTGCTTTCAATGTCTTTTTTTTTTTAGGTTTTACATAATCAACTTGCTGTCACATAGTTTTTCATCAGACATTTTTGGGAAACCACTTAACAAATGCACTTTCCTATTCATCACATTTGAACAATGATAGGTTTATGGTGTTCTCTTCATGTTCTCCGCAGTTCAGGGTAAATAATCAGGGATTAAATTCAAACAGCTTTGTGAGAGATTTGGCGGAGGAAGCATGGGTGGTGTAAAACTGTCCTCTTCTCTGACAGAGAAGCACCACAACTACTTCAATGTACTGCAGAGAGTCATAGAAGATAACTTGGTTCATTTAAAATGTATTTCAGGGATTAGGGGGTGGACACAGGATCTGTGTCCTCATAATACTTTGCACTAAGTTCCACCTTTTGAATGATTAAACATTTGAAATCATCTCTAAAGTTCTATAGCATTCATGGCAACTGGATACAACATATCAGAACCTACAGAACTTACAGAATATCAGAGGTGGAAGGCACATTGGACGTCTTCTAGTCCAACCTCCTGCTGAAGCAGTAGACCCTATAGCATTACAGACAAATGTGTATCCAATCTCTTTGTAAAAACCTCCAATAATGGAACACCCAAAACTTCTGGAGCCAAGTCATTCCACAGGTTAATTTTTATTCTCACTCTCTGGAAATTTCTCCTTTGTTCTAGGTTGGATTTCTCTTTGATTTCTCTTTCTCTTTCCATCTGTTACTTCTTGTCCTGCTCTCAGGTGCTTTGGAGATTAGGTTGACCCCCTTCTACTCTGTGACAGCCCCACAAATATTGGAAGACGTAATCTGTTTTTGACAAACCCATGTTGGCTTCTAGTAATAGTCATTTGTTTCTAGTTGTTCACAGATTCGTTGCTTCATTATCTTTTCCATGATCTCCCCAGGTACCTTCCCAGGTACCTCCCCAGGTATCTCTCCTCAGGCTGATTGGTCTATAGTTTCCTGGATCCATTTTTTTTTCTTTTTTGGGAAAAAGATGGGAATAATATTAGCTCTTTACCAGTCCTCTGACATTTCCATGGTGCTCCAGGATCTTTGAAAGATATGGTTTAGTCAGTGCTTCTGAGAGAAGCCAGGTCCTTCAGCACTCTGGGATGTAATATATCTGGTTCTGGGTTATATATTTATTTTTAAAATCTTCTGAATTAAGGTAGAAATCATATCACAAATCCACCAGAGATTGTAAAAAGTACCCTCCCTTCACTTTCATTTATAATATACATTTCAAACTATGTTATGAATTTTTGACAATTCCTCAGGCATTAAATGTCAATGATAATTTTCTGATTAAAGTTTTCTTTTATTATTCAGTGTGAATTTCAATCCATTAGGCCATTGTGGAGGTCAGCTTCTGTATCCTGCAGGTGTATGGTCTTGGAGGGGACTTTGACTCACACTCATTGAGGCTTCCTCTTTTCTTCTCCTGGTTTAATGTTCTTATTATTCTTAATATGAATTTGGGAAGAAAAATAAAGTTTAGAGTTGTGTAATAAAAAGTATGGCCCCATGAAATCCTTTGTGGGTGAATCAGCAGGGAACATCTAATATACCCAACACTCACAGAATGCCAGTAGAACCCAGGTCTCCTTCTCAATTTCAGTTAAGCTTCTATGTCCCACAAGGCTCCTGATAACTCTAGAATACAAACAAGACTGCAGGAATATTTCCAACACTATACATATTCTCTGTCTTCAGGGAAATAGCAATCACCTGGATGACGGAGGACACTACAATGAAAGCAAAATCAGCCTATGCTTCATCTGAGTGCCACAAAAACCCACCAAGAAGCAGAGCCAGCTGTTTCCCCAAAACCCACCCATCTGGCTGTGTCTCCCATGACAGCAGTGCCAATCCACAATTTCTAACATTTCATTCTAAGGGCTCTTCCCAAACTCCAGCCACAAGTGAATATGGCTGAGCATTACCTTTCTTGACTGGTAAGAGTTTGGTACAGTTTGGGTAGCAATTCAATAAGGATTTATTTTTCTCCACTGGGACATGACTGCCTACCTGTCCCGACATCACTACCTGCTATCCCTTTATCTTTCATTATATAAATAAAATTGCAAACTATCAAACTCATATTTCTATGGATTGAAATAAAGTTTGGTAAATACAGTATTCCTTGAAATAAAGCTAAAGGAGCATTGCAGATATTAAAATAGCAACTTCTTTAACAGGGACTAGGGGCAGTATATTCATGTAAATATAAAAGGGATAGAAAGAGAGAGAGAGAGAGAGAGAGAGAGGAATGGAATGGAATGGAATGGAACGGAGTGGGAGTCGGCGAGGGTGCGCGTGCGCGCGCGCGTGTGCGCGTGAGGGAGAGAGAGAGAGAGAGAGAGAGAGAGAGAGAGAGAGAGAGAGAGAGAGAGAGAGAGAGAGAGAGAGAGAGAGAGAGAAATTTTGCCTACACTTCAGTGTAGAAGTCGTAATATTGTGAAGGCAGATATTACATTGTAAGGTCAGTAGTGTATGGGAGAATATCTTGTGTTTCACTGTGAAACATCCAGGGCAGATGACACTTCAGTCCCATCCCAAGTGAGACAATATGAGGGGCTCCTCTCAAGAGGTTTTCCCACACTGGGCAGACAGGGCACTGAGGGAGACTTCAGAATGACTGAAATGTATTTAAGAGAAAGCCAAAAAACCAGCTGCAGCACCCTCTGTCATTTCCAATCAAAAGGGCATATACTGTAAAAGCAGTATCAGAGTATTTTGAGAGAACTTTCAAACTTTCTCTGATTAAGAAAAATATATCTTCTTATAGCAGAAGGGAACACCTGAGAAATTGTAAGACAGATTTTTTTCATATTAATGCGAGTTTCTAATATGGTACTGTCACTTGGGATGAACACTAATTGACTGTTAACTGTTTGTTTCCTTGTTCTCCTCCAGATCTCTTTCTCTGCTGTTCTTACAACCCCTTTCCTTTTGCAAATTAGAAGCCAGGATATTTCTGAATTTGTTCACAAGAGAAAGAGAATGGAATATTATACTAGGAAAGGAAAAAAGAACTAATTGCCTCTTCAACCATGATGATCTTAGAGAGAACACAAAAATTCTTTCAGAAAGACTGCTTTCATTTTATTCCTTATTTATATTAACTCACATGAAAACTTTCATTGCAAAAAGCAAACAGGACTCAAACTATAAAAGGAAAACAAATATATTGGAATATAGTTATAGCCATCAAAGCCATATAGATGACCTTGGGCCAGTTACTCTCTCTCTCAGCCCAATTCACCTCACATCTTCTCATGTGGTAACAGTCTGGCTCTGTACAATTGTCTCGATAATTGCACAATATTGCATGCTGACGCACTCACATGCACACTTCTTAATTTCAGCCAAACCTCTTTTGCAGTTTTTAAATTAGCTACATTCAGGAATTGTTCATCTTCTAAACTTAAGATGATGTAGGCCAGTGCCTTATCATGCTGCCTTTGATCTGCAGCTGCTAATGGTGCCTGGGGTGGATTAATAACAATATCACAGAGCTCCTTAGCCTTCAGGAAGCATTCCATTTTTGCAGCCCAAATAATATAATTCTTCTGTCCTAATCGAGGCAGAGAGCTCTCCTTGAACTCAACAGCCATCCTGCAACGCTTCTCTGCCTTGGTCCTTTTACTTTTTTAACACAGGCAGTCCCTCAGCTTGATTACAGTTCAGTCTTACTGTGTCTGGTGTGTTCTGGGCCCGTAACCTGTTAGAGTTTGCAGCAATCCAACCAGCACACAAGTAAATAATTCAGCAGGATTCATTTATATAAGAAACTTCTTTATATACAATACCATACAGCAGAAGCCAGAACCAGAACTCAGAATCCAGAAGTACAGAATCAATAATCACAGAAGCTATAGAATCACAGAAGCACTCATATATATACAGATCAATGAACCTAAGCCACGCCCAGGCTCCGAGCCATCCGGGTCACCAAACAGTCCCCATTGGCTGACCTGTTACCATGTCTATTCCAATTCATGAACCCTTATATACTGACATCCATTCCTCCCCCGCTTCCTCCCACCAAAATGCCAGCGTCCCTGTAGAAATATCTGGGAGCTGACAAAGGGTGAGAAATAAATAAATAAATAAATAAATAAATAAATAAACAAACAAACAAATAAATAAATAAATAAATAAATAAATAAATAAATAAATAAATAAATAAATAAATAAATAAATAAATAAATAAATAAATAAATAAATAAATAAATAAATAAATAAATAAATAAATAAATAAATAAAGTTGTACTGCCTGCATGACTGGTTTCCTAGTCTGGTCTACCTTGAAGGGATGATAACCCCTAATAGAAGACACTCTGAAATGCAAGGTTGATTCAGAGCCTCTCCAGAAAAAGGAATGGCAACCCACAAAAATGGGGAGTTCAGGAGAAATTGGGATTATTATTTCAAAATTCAAATTAAGAGTCATCTCTGTACCAAGGACCAGACAGAACACATGCTGATTAGGCACAAATACCAGAGCCTATAGGATAAATAGCACATGAGATTTTGGATTCTGGCTGTCTAAATAGGAACTGCACCCTACCTAGAATACTCAATGGATTCCATTGGCCAGGAAATAAAAAGGATGTGCCCAAATACTGTAAATCATATTCTGTAGCCATTTAAACTAAAGAGGGAGTAACATAGAGTTATGATAAAGAGAATGGCTCACCACTCCATTTATTAAAACAGCAATGGGCATCGTAGGCTGCCTCCCAGTGCTGAGCAAAGGCGACAAGTACACATTGCTTGTCTGTGATTATGCAAATCTGTCCCCAGAAACTGTACCCCTAAGAAGCATGAGTCCCCACAACCACTACTCAATAGCTGAAGGATTAATCAAAAATTTCAGGTGGAGCTAAAGAGATTCTTATGGATCAAAGTTTCAGTTTTCCGTTGCTGTACTCAAGTACCTTTATGCTGACTTAGTGATGAAGGACATTTGTATAAGCTCCTAAACATCCCTCGGACATCAGTCATACCAAGCATAGGAACTAGAGCCTGAAGAGAATCTTTGCTTGTATGTTTTATATTTGCATATCGAGAGGTTCCACAGAAATCAATGGGATTTATTCCACTCAAGCTCCTCTATGGGAGACATCTTCAAGGGATTTTTAATATTATCAGAGAAGAATGGAGAGCAAAACGGGGCTGTCCTAAGAATTTAACTGAATATATACTCACCCGGTCTATGGAGATTCTCAGTCATCCAGGTCATGGTTGTCCCAAAGATGTTTTTCCAAAAGGCAACTGGACTTGCTTGGGTTTTTTTTCCTTTGAAAACATTTTATTTCTCATCCAAGAAGCTGAGCGCTGAAGAAGCTTTTTGGATGAGAAGCAAAACATTTTCAAAGAAAAAAACCAAGAAGTCCAGTTGCCTTTTGGAAAAGCATCTTTGGGATATTCACCCAGTCAACTGAATTAAAGGTATTAGGACATCTCACTGAAAAACATTTTGCAACAGCCAGGAAGGAATGGAAAAGATAGATAAAGGGATAAAATCAAAATTGGAAGTTTGCCTGCTTGTTTGCCTGCTTGTGAATGGAGCCTAAAGTTTGATTTCCACTTTCTATAGGCTCATTATCTCTAAGCTGTTTTCTTGTTACAAAGTTTCCTTTAGGCAGCTGGCCGGAATGTGGAATGAGCCTCAGGCAGGTTTCTTTGTTAGCAGCTTGATTTTTCCTTGCTTTTCTGGGAGCCTTTTCTTATGACTAATATTTTATTTGGGGAAATGAAGGGAGGGATCGATTCCTTCCCACAAAGTGTTTAAAAAAGGAATAATGTTGTTGCCTACTGCAGAAAGTAAATTACACGTCCAGAGGCAAGTTCCATATAGAACAGGGGTGTCAAACTCAATTTCATTGAGGGCCGCATCAGGGTTGTGGTTGACCTGGGGGGGGCTGGGCAGGTGTGGCCGACTGAGTGGGTGTGGCCAACTGGGTGGGTGTGGCCAGCTTGATGCCACTCACTGGGCGTGGCTGACTGGGTGGGTGTGGCCAACTGGGTGGGCGTGGTCAGCTTGATGTCACTCCCCAAACTGCTGGCATGTTTCCTCTTCACACTGGGTAGACCGGGCCGAAGCCACACTGGCCCGATGTTTCCTCTTCGCACTGGGTAGACCGGGCTGAATTTTAGTGACCACCATAAAACAAAAAGAAAGACTATAATAAAATCAAATTATCGGAGGCTGAGGCATGGCCTCAAAGTTTCTAGCCTCATGCCTTAATCACTACCCCAAAATGGATCTCACCCCACAAGCCTAGTGCAAATGTAATTATAATAAAATAAATTATGTCTTCTCTGAAACAGTTCCAACAAGATAATTTGCCCAGGGTTCCTATGTTATGAGCTTCCATTCCTTCCAACGCTACAGGTAAACCTTGACTTATGACCACAATGGCACCCAAAATTTCCATTGCTAAGCAAGACAGTTGTTAAGTGAGTTGTGCCCCACTTTATGACCTTTTTTGCCACAGTTCTTAAGCGAATCACTGCAGTTGTTAAGTGAATCATGTGGTTGTTAAGTGAATCTGGCTTCCCCATTGACTTTGCTTGTCAGAAGCCAGCTGAGAAGGTTACAAATGGGGACTACATGTCCCCAGGACAGTGCTACTGTTATAAATACACGCCAATTGTTAAGCGCCAAAATGATCACCTGCAAAGGCCGTATGTGTGAAAACTGGTCATAAGTCACTTTTTTCAGTGTAACTTCAAATGGTCACTAAATGAATGGTTGTAAGTCAAGGACTACATGTGCTGCACTGTTTCACCTGACTCCATAACAATTCATTGCTGGTCCTCAAGACACCCTTAAGGCAAGCTCAGATTCCAGTGTCTGCATCTATGTAGCTTTCTGAGCAACACCATGGAAGTGATTTATCCTTGCCTTTTTCCAGTGTTGTAAGGAATATCCTTCTGGGGAAAAGGACACTGGATTCCTGGAAGTTGCTTGGAAAGAAGGTTTAATGGTGGACAGGAGCACATGGCATGGGCTCCTGAACAGAAAAGGTGGATCACATGCTTCCAGATGTTGGGAGAGGAGAGAAGGAAGGAAAGATGCCGAGTCTCTTGGTTTTATGACCTCTGTTGGGCCCCACTTCTTAGTTTCCTGTTCCTGTACAGAAATGTATCCCATTGGCTGTCAGACTCCCATGGGGCAACTCTGTAGGCTGTCCTGAATACCAAGCTAGTTTGAGTGCTGGCTGATGCAATCTTCCCAGGTGCCATGAGGCAGAGGGCTAATCCTATCTTTGTTATGTAGAATAGACTGCCCATTGACAAAGGTGGGGGGATGAGTGAGCTGGGCCATTCCTTGATGGCCCATTGACAAAGGTGGGGGCTACTAAGAGTGAGTCCGTTTCCTTTCTAAAAGCATGTTTCTCAATTTCTCTAGGGATATTCTATACAATATTCTGCCTTTTTAATATTTCCTAGGATATTTCATTTTTCCAGGAGAGGGGTGGGTGCTAACTTCCTACACCAGGATATTTTTTCCACTTCCCAGTTCAATCAACCAGTCTGGGATTCTCATCCAAACACTGCTCTGGTCTGATCATGCTCATCCTTTCAAATCAGTGAAAATCAATTAACTGCTGCCATCTGCTGCCAGTATTGCCAACAATACTATAGTTTACTAAATATTTTATATGTTAAAAGCTTAAGGTGTTTGAGTCCATTTTATTAATTAGTTCAAGAATGATAGCACTTTAGCTGTTTCCTATCGGTTATTCTCTGGGATTACCATACAGAGATAGTAGAAATTAATAGGGCTTCCTCTTTCTGCTTACCCAGAAATTTTGGCACAAAGTATGTCTTCTATGGGTACATCTTTGGTTATGGCTATGAAGATTCTCAGTCATCCAGGTCATGGTTGTCCCAAAGGTGCCTTTCAAAAGGCAACTGGACTTCGTTTTTTTTCTTTGAAAATATTTCGCTTCCCATCCAAGAAGCTTTTTCTGAACTGAAAAAACAAAGTCCAGTTGCCTTTTGAAAAGCGCCCTTGGGATATCTTTGGTTATGCCTCCATCTAGTGGCCACCTGGAAGATGCCATTTATCAGTCAGCAACAACTGCAGCAGAAGCAGTTCTTAGTACAAGTTCATAACTTTGCAAAACTAGGAGGCAGGCAGTTACTTTTTAAAGAGTTTAACTGTGGCTACCATACATCAGTAATTTCTCAGGCAAATTGTTGGGTTTTTTAAACTCTGAATTGCAAGCATGAAATTAAAAATTTCATTTTTAATCTGTCATCTGCACCTCTATAACTGTCTGGTTTGGTTCTGCAACCCAACAAGACAGACACAGACTTCAGAGGATAATTAGAACTGCAGAAAAAACAATTACTACCAACTTGCCTTCCATTGAGGACCTGTATACTGCACGAGTCAAAAAGAGGGCTGTGAAAATATTTACAGACCTCTCACATCAGGAGTGGGTTCCTCCCGGTTCGGACCGGTTCTCCCGAACCGGTAGCAGCCCGCTGGTGATGTCACGATGATGTCACCAAACCGGATCGGTCGGTGACGGTCCATGGGGGCCACCATCTTTTTTTTTTAATTTTTTTGAATTTTTTTTTTTTGAATTTTTATTTTTTTTTCCTTCTGAGCATGCGCAGAAGCTGACTGCCGGCACTGTGCATGCAGTCGCCATCTTTTTTTTGGCTTTGTGTTTTTTGTTTTTGGGATTTTTTGTTACTGTGCAAGCGTGCGCACGCAAAGTGCGCACGCGCGCCGAGGCGTGCCCACGTGGCACGGGAGGGAGCAAACCAACAGTGAGGTAAGTTGGAACCCACCCCTGCCTCACATCCTGGACACAAACTGTTTCAACTCCTACCCTCAAAATGACGCTATAGAGCACTGCACATCAGAACAACTAGACACAAGAGGAGGTTTTTCCCGAACGCCATCACTCTGCTAAACAAATAATTCCCTCAACACTGTCAAACTATTTACTAAGTCTGCACTACTATTAATCTTCTCATCGTTCCCATCACCCATCTCCTCCCACTAATGACTGTATGACTGTAACTTTGTTGCTTGTATCCTTATGATTTATATTGACTGGTTCCTAATATGATTTGATTGCTTATTTGTACCCGGACTATCATTAAGTGTTGTACCTTATGATTCTTGACGAACGTGTCTTTTCTTTTATGTACACTGAGAGCATATGCACCAAGACAAATTCCTTGTGTGTCCAATCACACTTGGCCAATAAAATTCTATTCTATTCTATTCTAAAAAGAGATGAAATGTCCAGAATTGTTTCTAAATAAACTGGAATACCTATCCACTTCATCCCTGAATGCCCCAATCATTTCTTTTTATCTTGATTCTGTGTTTCTTCCCTTGTATATCTTGTGTACTCATTTTCTCCTTTTAAGCCCTGATTTCTCCAAATTAAATCAACACAATTAATCTGCAAATCTATCTAGCTATCTATTAATTGCTTGTATAAGATTTTGGGTTTCAGGAGATGTTCAGAGATCATTGTGAGGATAGGGGTTGTAAAGAGATTATTTCGGCCTCTGCATGGATGTTCTTAGGTTCTCCTTGCTTTTTTTGTCCTATCTTGAGCAAATGATAGCAAGCGGGTTTGGGAATATTGACTTTTGCTATGTCCAATTAAGTGAAATGCTCCTTTTCTGATGTCCTAGATCTAGCTACCACATGAGAAAATTATCTCCTGACTGAATTCACCTTCTTAATTATCTCAAAGGCCTATGATCTTTACCTTTCACACAATTTCTTAACCTCCAAGTGTCACATTAAGCTTATATTTCTGTGAAATGTTGGTATGCATGTCTTTTTACTACTTATATGAAAACTGTGTGGGCTAATCTAGGGTCTTCAGAATGTGAGGACAGATACACTGCCAGGAACTCTGGACATTTTAGAACAATTCATCTGTAAGGCACCAAGTTGAGAATAGTTATATTAGACTTTCCAATTAGACTATGAAAGACCATTGTATTCATTCAGAAGGAAAAAAAAAAGCTGGCAGGCCAAAGTCTCTAATAAAATATGGCTTCGGAAATTCTTTCCAGATGTTCTTTTCTACAATCAGTATCTGTTTTATGTTTTTAGAAAATTGGCATTACCTCTTATTATACAGTAAACACTACACACAGGTTCACACATGAAGAGGCTGGAACAAGGTTTTCTGAAGTAATCCATTTGGAATTTCTAGCCATATTAATGGGCAAACTCTGAAATTCACTCTTGATGGATTGCTGTCAAAAGAATCAGTTCACACATAACAAAACGATGTGTAAACATTACAACTTTTCCTTTTTAACGTTTCAAAAGGACAGCTTTGCCATTTCTCTTTTGGAGCTTTTCTGTTACGGCCTATTGGTGCCATCTAGTGGACATAGTGTAAGAAAAACACAACTGCATTTAAGTAAAAAAAAATTATTTAACAGACTTATTTTCCATTTTATTAGATTATAGAATAAAATACAAAAATACAAAAGCAAATAGTAGGACACAGTGGGAAGGGGAAGGGGAAATAAAAGTGAGGAGGGGAGGTGGAAAATAAAATAAAACAGTGTTGACTTCCGACTCCCTCTATTGCAGTAGAATAAGGCATTAACATCAAACCTCAACTTTTTACTTTTCCATAATAGTATAAACTAGCCATTTCTATAACAACAAATCAATCTAATCAGTAAAACCCAAAATCAAAGTTTCATTTTTTTCCACCTCAAGCACAAAGTCCAGAAGTAGTCTCCATGTAACAACAAAAGCACTTATATTCTTTTCTTTGATCAAAACAGTCAATTTAGCCATCTCTGCCAATCCCATCAGCTTCTGTAGCCATTCGTCCATGGTGGGGACCGAAATATCCTTCCATTTTTGTGCATACAGTAGTCTTGCTGCCATCAACATATATAAGATCAAAGTTCCAAATTTTTTTCCAAGTCTTTTTCCATTAAACCCAGAAGAAAAGTTTCTGGTTTCATCTTTATCTTCGCTTTAAGAATTTTCTGTATTAAAATATGAATCCTACTCCAATATTTCTTTGCTTTATCACATGTTCACCATAAATGATAAAAGGTCCCTTCTTTACATTTACATTTCCAACATTCATTTGAAATACCTTTATACATTCTAGATAACTTATCCGGTATTAAATACCAGTGATACATCATCTTATAAAAAAAAATTTAAATTATAGTTTAGTGTGAATTTTTATTCACATATTCTCCACATATTCTCCCATTGTTCAAGCATCACATTACATCCAAAGTTCGTTGCCCACTGAATCATACAATGTTTTATATGTTCATTTTCCAAATTCAGTTTCAGTAACATTTTATAAACCTTAGCAATAATATGTTTATCACTACCACACAGTAAGATTTCCAATTCATTTTTAACAAAATCAAACCCATAACTCTTTTTATCTAGTTTAAATCTTTCTTTCAGTTGTTGAATGGCAAATATAAGTCAAAAATTTTCAAGAAAATTTTCTGATACTCCCATGATATAGTAGTTGCATTCACCTAATGGAATAGTGATAATGAAGAACCAAAAATACTTTGGGGGAAACCTATGCCATCTTCTGAAGTAATATGATCAAAGGAATGTTGTTTATTTGGAATTAGACAAGAGAGTATAGAAAAAATGATGAGACCATTCAGAGACCCAAGAATGAAAGAAGAAAATTCAGACTGTTTATGTTAGATAGTGGGTAGAGATGACAGGAGACAGACTTCCAAGCAGTTCTTTATTCAGCTCTTGTGTCAGCAACCAGCAAAGAGCAGTCTGACAGCTTGCCCTTTTATAGGGAGCTGTCAGACAGACCAGCCAATAGCGTTTGAGCTTTTTCCCGCTCAAACGCTGGACCTGGTTGGAACCATGCAACACAGTTTAAACAGTTAGAACATAACACCCCTCCCCTCCTGGATGGAGCTGTCCAGCATACGTAATCACGCAGGTAGGCGGGGCGTTTTGGAGCACTACTAGACCTGCGCAATACAGATGGTGGTGAGGCAGC
>QLTV01000775.1:5426163-5439746 GCA_003457575.1 Thermophis baileyi | reverse complement strand
GTAATGGTTGCGGGAAAGACCCCTCCCTCAAGGACACATTGACTAAAGCCTGGAGCCAGCCTCGTGTCACCTCCTTGCTGGCTGAAACCAGCCCGGAGGGGCACGGGTCCAACAAACAAGTGGAGGAACTCATCGCTCCTACAGCCTTGTCCACTTCCTCAGGAGTCACAGGCTCAACTTCATCCCACACAATAGGACTAAGACCTGTCCCCGTCATCTCGGTCGGAATTGCCCAATCATATACATCTTGTCAACATAAGACCTAGAAATTAGTAGATAAGCTATTACAGGGATGGCGAACCTATGGCGCGCGTGTCACAGGTGGCACGCGGAGCCATATCAGAGGGCATGCGAGGCATTGCCCTATGTCAGCTCCAGCGCGCATGCGCGCGCTGGCCAGCTGATTTTTGGCCTTGGGGAAGGCCGTTTTCGCCCTCCGGAGGCTTCCCTGAAGCCTCCGAAGCGTGAAAAACAGCCCAACGGGCAAACTGGAAGTCCATTTTTCCGAACTTCTGGTTTGCCCGTTGGGCCGTTTTTCACACTCCGGAGGCTTCAGGGGGCTTCCCTGAAGCCTCCGGAGTGCGAAAAACGGCCCAAGGGCAAACCGGAAGTCCGTTTTTCTGAACTTCCGGTTTGCCCGTTTGGCCGTTTTTCGCCGTCCCAGGCTTCAGTGAGGCCTGTGCGCATGCACGGGGGCAGCGGGGGGGGTTGTGTGCATGCACAGGGGGCAGCGGGGTTGTGCGCATGCGTGGGGGGAGGGAATGGCTGTGGGCACATGCGAGCGCACTAGCGCGCGCGCCCACACCCTTTTGGCACGTGAACCAAAAAAGGTTCGCCGTCACTGAGCTATTGGATGCTGAAATGTGGCAATTTACATATCCTACCAGAATAAGAGAGCACAAGCTTTACACCAGGGTTTCCCAACCGTGGCAACTTTAAGACATCTGGACCTCAACTCTCAAAATTCCTCAGTCAGCAGTTCAGCTTTGACATCTCCAAATAGCCATGATCTGCAATAGTAGAGACTTGAGAAAGATCTCTTCCTGAAGCCTTGGAGAGGCAATGCCTGTTATAGCAGACAACTGCATCGGTTAGGATGTAGCTGATATACTAGGCTATATCCAGCCTTTAGAAAAGTTTGGTTAGGTTTTTCCTTCCTAAATGGCTTAATCCTGACCTCATATTGATTATATTATTTTAGATTTTTATTCCAATTAATGCATTTTATTAATTTTTCTTTTATAAGCCATTACAAAATGACAAAGCGAATCATTTTGATTTCAGCAAGAAACCACTATAGTAATGTTGGAAGAAAAATCCATCTGGTTCAGTTCCAAGCTGGGAGAAAGGCACTGGAGATAAAATGGAGGCTGGAGGCTGATTGGAAAGAAAGATTGATGAAGCAGAACCACCAACCACATGTGATTCTGGGCAGCTGACAAAATGGAGTTTAGAGTGGGTGGGTTTTATACCTTCTGGATTCCTATGAGGGTCATGTAGGGGTCATAGCTGACTCTATAGGAAAAGAGGAAATGCAAATCCTAGGTGTTTGTCTGAGCTAATTTTGTCAACCTTTTGTCTGTTGTTTTTCTGAGTTTCAGTCTTGACCCAGTCTTTCTGAATGGATTACCAAATCTGCATTTCTAAAAGCTGGCCTCCTCAATTTCTGCTTGGGGCAAGGAAACTGGGGCTGCTTTCTGCCTCTCTTAAGATTTTTTTTCATTTCTCCTTTAGGGGACATATTCTATCCTGCCTTTTTAATATTTCCCAAAATATTTCATTCTTCTAGGAGGGGGGGCTTCCCGCAGTAAATTAAATAAACCCTGTTGTCTTTTCAGTTTTCTGGCCTCCACTTGAACGTCTTGTCTTTGTTGCTTCTATGAAACAAAGACCCTAACTAGCCATTATGTTTTTAACCTGGGGAAACCTACCAATCAAATAATGTAATTCCTTGCAAAAGGATGCATTCCTGCATGAATAAATCAGTCCCCATTGTAAAAGAAAGGAATCTACTAGACAAAATTGCGAGAGGAATTTTGAACTTCTGACTCAATCAAAAACTCATTTGGGGCTGTGTCACACAAAATTTGGCCATTTACCAAGATTGCCTTCCATGTATACTTCCATGAATACTTCCAGTTTGCTTAGCTAGCATTTAAATGACAACTGTATTAGAATGCCTTAACCAACTTCAGAAACTTATCCCATGTAACATAAGTACCATCTACTAGCCTGCTGCTCAAAAGGTAGCATTACACTCTCATAGTACCCATACCCATTTCAGGCTTCACAGTTAAAAGCATTCATCATGCTTCTTAAATCATCACAGAGTAGCACCAAGGTCACCCAAAGAGCAATGAAATCTGATATGAGACTCCATTTCTTAAATTTGCTGAGCAAGGTATCCAGCTAAGTTAGATGTTTCATACTAGCAGCTTCAAATTTCATGCCGAAATCTTAGTGTCATACAATACCTACATGGCACAGATCCAAGTGTAAAACTCACATTTCTCACAAGTCACACACTTTTCCTTAAAAATGAATAACAGTTGGACTAACAATTCAATCTATTTCTCTATCCATTTATGCTGAATCAGGAGCAGGGATTTTTAAGTTAGTCTAGGTCACAAGATTTTCCATGTTTTTTGGAAATTTCTGTAAAACTAAGCAAAATATTTAATGCATTTAATTGGAAAGAAAAAAAGTAAAAAAACACCAAACTATCTTATCTGGATCTAATGATGGCAAAGCAAAACTATTTTTTGTATTACTCTAAAAGCTCTAAAAGCTAGACATCACTTGATTTGGTTCAAAAGCTGGGACTTGTATTTTATTTAAAATCTCAAAAATAATATAGAAAAGCATACAGTAGTTAAATAACAATCTATTAAAAAGGAAAACAGTAAACCAAAAACATAGAAATTATTTCATGGAATATGCTTTCAGTCAAAAAAAAAGACCTAGACAGCTTATATTGTAACAAGTTATTCTATTAACTAATTTAACTTATGTTAACCCTAACTATAACCACCTTATAGTTCTGATTTGCTTCTGTATCTACAAAGAAATAACCATTGTCTATGGAGATTCTCAGTCAGCTCTGAAGAAGCTTCTTGGATGAGAAGCGAAACGTCTTCAAAGAAAAACCAAAAAGTCCAGTTGCCTCTTGAAAAAGCACCTTTGGGACTACAAAAAAATAGTTCCTGACAGTCTTGGCCTTTGGATATTTCTCCTATGCACTTCTTCAAACAGTTACTCTCATGAGTTCCTAACCACAGGATGAGCCTGCCCTGGTAACTGTTCTACATCCTGTCATCTTGATATTGTCTTCATCTCATCTCATCATATCTCATGTCATCTCATCTCATCTCATCTCATCTCCAGCCCACAGAGGAGAATCTTCAACTGCTCCAGTTTAAAAGTTGCACTTTCCCTCTTCTCTTGACACCATTTTAGCTGAGGGTATGATCTAGCATGTTTTTCTGAGGATGTGATTGATGCCTTTGTCAGGGGGAGCATCTATCCAATCAGGGGTGAAATTCAGCAGGTTCTGACAGGTTCTGGAGAACCGGTAGCGGAAATTTTGAGTAGTTCGGAGAACCGACAAATACCACCTCTGGCTGGCCCCAGAGTGGGGTGGGAATGGAGATTTTGCAATATCCTTCCCCCAGGAGTGGGGAGGGAATGGGGATTTTGCAGTAACCTTCCCCTGGAGTGGGGAGGGAATGAAGATTTTGCAATATCCTTCCCCAGGAGTGGGGAGGGAATGCGGATTTTGCAGTATCCTTCCCCCAGGAGTGGGGAGGGAATGAAGATTTTGCAATATCCTTCCCCAGGAGTGGGGAGGGAATGCGGATTTTGCAGTATCCTTCCCCCAGGAGTGGGGAGGGAATGGAGATTTTGCAGTATCCTTCCCCTGCCACGCCCACCAAGCCACGGCCACAGAACCGGTAGGGAAAATTTTTGAATTTCACCCCTGTATCCAATTCCATACAGAACTGGACAGTGATTCTATATGATATAGATATAGATTAGATATAGGTTAGATATATATATGATATAGATGATGATATAGAGATAGAGATGATAGAGATAGAGATAAAGATAAAGATAGAGATAGAGATAGAGATAGAGATAGAGATAGAGATAGAGATAGAGATATTGGAAAAAAGTAAAGGGCAGATCTGAAAAATCTGAAAGAGGTTATAAGGATTTTGAAAAGTAATTGTTTATGTTTATAATTTTGCTTTACAAAGGAAAATTCAAGAGCAAAACCAAGGGAAAATAATGGCAAAAATGAATAGATTAATAATAATAATACCTAAAATCAAACAGTATATGCAATTTTATTTTAAAAAGATGGTTCCATTTCCATATTTTCACATGGATGTGAAAGACTATGCATTAAGTGGTACCATTTGTACAGTAAAAGTTGAAGAACCAAAAGTAAGTTTTTGAAAAGTAAATAAATACATTCTGAAATAAAGGACTGTCCTTTATAATAATGGGTGTATGGTTACTGTATCCAAAGGCCCTTAAATTGCTGTCATTTCCAATTCCTGCCCTCCATGGCTATTTGGGCTAGGACTACAGGACAGACTGGATAATTGCAGTCCTGAGATATCTGGCAACTTAACATCTGACTGGTGCTTTCCTAAATGCCTGCTTGATTTTATATGACTTTTTCCAACAAAGTGCTAGACCTGGGTTTTAAACGCGATCAATTTAAACTAGGAAAGAGAGATAGGTTCTTCCAGTTAAGTGTTGCTGGTTCTTTCCTCATTGTGAGTTTATGGGTTTTCTGTCAACAAGTGGTTGAATACAATTGTACTTTTTTGCTTTAGGTGGAAAGGGAGCCATTTCATCTATTCTATTTTAGTTTCATGGCTATCCATAAGCTAAGTCTGGGTGCTTCCAACCAGACTCACTGCCATCATTGTCATTCACTTGCAGCAGTGGCGAAATCCAAATTTTGTTACTACCGGTTCTGTGGGCATGGCTTGGTGGGCATGTGTGGCTTGGTGGGCGTGGCAGGGGAAGGATACTGCAAAATCTCCATTCCCACCCCACTCCTGGGGGAAGGATATTGCAAAATCTCCATTCCCACCCCACTCTGGGGCCAGCCAGAGATGGTATTTGCCGGTTCTCCGAACTCCTCAAAATTTAGCAATAGCAATAGCACTTAGACTTATATACCGCTTCATAGTGCTTTACAGCCCTCTCTAAGCGGTTTACAGAGTCAGCATATTGCCCCCAACAATTTGGGTCCTCATTTTACCGACCTTGGAAGGATGGAAGGCTGAGTCAACCTTGAGCCTGGTGAGATTTGATCTGCCAAACTGCTGGCAGCTAGTGATCAGCAGAAGTAGCCTGCAGTACTGCACTCTAACCACTGGGCCACTGCGGCTCATATCAAATTTCCGCTACCGGTTCTCCAGAACCTGTCAGAACCTGCTGGATTTCACCCCTGACTTAAAAGTATTCCTTAAAACAGTAAAGACAATACCAGTCTTGGTTCTGTGGCAGAACAGGGTTTAGCCATGGTGGTGCAGTGGTTAGAATACAGTACTGCAGGCTACTTCTGCTGACTGCCAGCTGCCAACAGTTTGGCAGTTCGAATCTCATCGGCTCAAGGTTGACTCAGGCTTTCATCCTTCCGAGCTTGGTAAAATGAAGAACCAGATTATTGGGGGCAATATGCTGATTCTGTAAACCGCTTAGAGAAGGCTGTAAAGCACTGTGAAGTGGTATATAAGTCTAAGTGTTATTGCTAATTCTGGAGAGGAATTAGGTTGATAAAGGCTATATCAGTGATGGCTAACCTTTTCCGGAACGAGTGCCCAAAGTGTGCACGTGCGCACCCGAACCCCCAAAATGCAATGCATGTGTGGCCCCGCACATGCGCCCTGCCCCCATGCGTGCGCGGCCCCTGCTTCTGGTTCGGTCGGTGCTGGTCCATGGATGCCGCCATCACATCTTGTTTTTGGCTTTTGGGGGGGGGGGTTGGATTTTTTTCCATGTTTTTTTTTCTTCTGCGCATGCACAGAAGCCAAGTTTCCAGCACTGCGCATGCGTCGCCATCTTGTTTTTGGCTTCTTTTTTTTTTTTTTGGAATTTTTTCCGGATTTTTCGGCACTGCGCGCCCATGAGGCGCGGCCACGCGGCGCGGGAGGAAGCAAACCGGCAGCAAGGTAAGTTAGAACCCACCCCTGGCTGTAAAGTCTAAGTCTAAGTGCTATTGCTTATTGCTATTAGCAAGCAGAGTAGCAAATTTTAAGCTGGTATCAGCTTAAAATTTTCTGCACTGCTTGCCAAGCCCTATTCTGCCACAGAACCAAGATTGGTGTTGTCCTTATTCTTTGAAGGAATACTGCAAGTGAATGACAATATATTTCATATATTTCTGCTGGTTCAAGGACTGGTGGATAGCTCTTTCACGTGTCTTTCTGGCTGTGTTCTCAGTCCTTTTGTCTGGTTCCTTACCTATATTTTTCAGTTCCATCTTTAATGATATACTGATCAATAACATTGGCATTAAAAAAATCAAATTCCGTTTCATTACAATGAGATTCCAAATGAATGAGAATTCCATTTAAAAAAACTAAGAATAATCCATATAACGATCACCTCAATATTATAGGGGTTTTCTTTAATTTGTTCCCTCAAGAGTCTTTTGAGGGAAGGGAAGGGGAGGAGAGGGAAGTGTTGCTCTTCAGATAGAATCTTCCTCCAAGCTGAGCATACCACTTCTTCCTACTCTCATCTTTGTAATTTTTTGTAATTTTTTCTTTCCCAGCAATTCCTTTATATGAAATGCCTAATGAAAATACTCTCTCTCTCTCTCTCTCTCTCTCACACACACACACACACACACACACATACACACACACACACACACAAGTCCTGCTGTGCTGTCTCATCTCTGACAGTGGAGGGGGTATTCCTGGGAGGGATGAGCAAAGGCTTTTGGGAATGTACACCAAAAGTATATACTCTTAGCATCCCAGATGCACAGCTAAAGCAAGAAGGCACCTATATTCAGCAGCAGCAATGCATAGGAAGTTGCCAGAGGCAGACCAAAAAACTAATACAATCCTTGGTTGTATAAACAGAGGCATAGAATCAAAATCACGTGAAGTATTAGTACCACTTTATATTAGTATTAGTACCATTTTGGAAAGCCTTAGTAAGGCCACATCTGGAATACTGCATCCAGTTTTGGTCACCACATTACAAAAAAAGATGTTAAGACTTTGGAAAAAGTGTGAAGAAGAGCAACTAAGATGATTAAAGGCCTGGAGACTAAAATATATGAAGAACGGTTGCAGTATTTGGGTTTGGCCAGTTTAGAGAAAAGAAGGACTAGGGGTTACATGGCAGCAATATTCCAGTATTTGAGAGGTTGCCACAAAGAGGAGGGGGTCAACTTATTTACCAAAGCACCTGTAGGCAGGACAACAAACAATGGATGGAAACTAATCAAGGAGAGAAGCAACCTGGAGCTAAGGAGAAACTTCCAAACAGTGGGGACAATTAAACAGTGGAACAGTTTGCCATCAGAAGTTGTAGGTGCTTCATCACTGGAGGTTTTTAAGAAGAAACTGGACAGTCACTTGTCTGAAGTGGTATAGGGCCATGATGGCGAACCTATGGCACGCATGCCAGAGGTGGCACGCAGACCCCTCTCTGTGGGTATGCGCGCTGTCACCAGCTGCTCTTCTGGTTTCCGGTGTGCGCATGCGCACCGGCCATCTGGTCTTCGCATGTGCCGGAGCGCCAGAAACCCGAAGACCAGCTGGCCAGTGCGTATGTGTGCGCCGACCAGCTGGTCTTCGGGTTTCCAGCGCATGCATGCACGCCGGCCAGCTAGTCTTCACGTGCGCTGGAGCACCGAAAACCCAAAGACCAGCTGGCTGGCACGCATGTGCACCAGATAGCTGGTCTTCAGGTTTCCGGTGCTCCAGCACACGCATGCACGCACGTTCCGGTTTGGGCACTCGGTGCCGAAAAGGTTCGTCATCACTGGTATAGGGCAGGGGTCTGCAATCTTAAACACTCAAAGAGCCATTTGGACCCGTTTCCCACAGAAAAGAAAACACTGGGAGCCACAAAAACCTTTTGACATCTAAAATGAAGATAACACTGCATATATCGTTTTTTACCTTTATGCAATGTATAAAAAAAACTATAGTGTGTTGCATTCATGTAATCAATGAACTGCTACATAGAAAACAAATTTTTATTTCTGCATGCAACAAAAACATTTTGAACTCCAAAAAAAAGGATGGGTCGAAAAGCTCAATAAATGGCGTGCCAGCGGGTGTCACACATTGGCGGTTGTGACACATGTTTTGAGCGACAGGGAGCCGCAGCAGAGGGATGAAAGAGCCACATGCTGCTCCAGAGCCACGGATTGCAGACCCCTGGTATAGGATCTTCTGCTTGAGCAGGGGGTTGTACTAGAAGACCTCCAAAGTCCCTTCCAGCTCTATTCTGATTGATTGACAATATCTTTAGTGACAATGGCACATGTATCAATTATCCTCATGAGAAACCTGTATTCAGGGCAGAAAGTCACAGGATGGGCAGAACATGGTCAAACACACTGGCTGTAGGTTGGAAAAGGAGTGAGACATGACTATATACTTTCCCCTTATTTATTCAGCCTGTACCAGAGGTGGGTTCCTCCCGGTTCGGACCAGTTTGGCTGAACCGGTAGTGACCCATTGGTGATGTCACGATGACGTCACGGATCCAGTTCGGTTGGTGCCGGTCCATGGGCACCGCCATCTTTTTTTAAATTTTTTTTTAATTTTAATTTATTTATTTTTCTTCTGCGCGTGCGCATGCGCATGCACAGAAGCCGAGTTTCCGGCACTGCGCATGTGTCGCCACCTTGTTTTTGGCTCTTTTTTTTGCACTGCGCATGCACACGTGTGCGCAAAGCATGCGCGCCCATGAGGCGCGGCCACGCGGCGCGGGAGGAAGTGAACCGGCAGCAAGGTAAGTTAGAACCCACCCCTGGCCTGTATGCCAAACATATATTACAGAAAACTGTATTGGAAGATGAGTGAGGTTGAACAGTGGAGGAAGAAACTTCAATAGCCTGCAGCATGCTGATGACATGATTCTAAACAGCCAAAAATGCAAAGGATCTGCAATGTCTGGTAATAAAAGTCAAGGAGCATAATGAAAAAGGGACTAAAATAAAAGCCAAATTAATGGCAACTGGACTATTGCAATGTGGTGATAATTTGTGACCAGACTAGGATCATGGGCTGCAGGAAGAGATCAAATTGTTCTAACTGCACTGGGATTTCAACAACTTCCCCACCCTATGCCTACTGAAAACTACAATTTGTTATCAAAATGAAACTACCTGTGGCATTTGTGGCAATATTTGACAAAAAGCATCTTAGATTATCGCAGATTAGAAAAGACTATGGAGTTCCATTCTTTTTTCCCTTCTGATTATTGGATGGACTGTTCCTTTGATATTTTTTGGTGGTGATTTTCTTTCTTCGCTTTTTACATATTGGAACATCTTATTTTTATTTTTTCTCTCCTCCTTTTTGTTGCTTTGATGGATTTTTGGCGTTTGCTTTTTGGTGGATCGATTGGATTGAGGTAACAAGAACCTGAAGATTTTGTTGGGCTCCTTTTTTTTTTTTTTTTTTTTTTTTTTTTTTTTTTTTTTTTTTTTTTTTTTTTTTTTTTTTTTTTTTTTTTTTTTTTTTTTTTTTTTTTTTTTTTTTTTTTTTTTTTTTTTTTTTTTTTTTTTGCTCTTTGGCTCTTTGGCTTAGTTCCTTTTTTTTCGTACATTTGGATTTTTTGGGCGGTGTTTTTTCTTTTTATTTGGAAGATAATTGATATTGATCAATTTGGATTACAAATACTCTGTAGAAAATGAGTAAGAAGACAACACCACATCCAGCGATAACAGTAAGTCCTACAGCACAGAAGGTCTCAGAAGCAGCAGCACAGCAAGAAAAGATGAATTTGGAATTAAAAATCATGTTACAGGCAATACATCAAGACCTCAAGGAGGTGAAAGAGGATGTTAAAAAAACAAATGATAAGATCGGGAAAGTAGAAGAAGAAGTTAAGGAAATGAAAGATATGATGGGGAAGACCAATGAAAGAGTTCAGAAAGTGGAAGAGAGAAGTGAGTATATGAAGAAAGAAATAGAAGAGATAAAGTCAGATACAAAGTCAATGGAGAGAAATCACGAAAGGGCAATTATAAGACGGGAAGGAGGTGAAAGAGGATGGTAAAAAGACAAATGACAAAATAGGGAAAGTAGAAGAAGTCAAGGAAATGAAAGACACGATGGGGAAGACCAATGAAAGAGTTCAGAAAGTGGAAGAGAGAAGTGAGTATATGAAGAAAGAAATAGAAGAGATAAAGTCAGATACAAAATCCATGGAGAGAAATCACGAAAGGGCAATTATAATGACAGAAATAGATCGTGCTGACTATTATCTTCGCTTTCAAAACATTGAAGAAGAAAAAGGTGAAAACCTGTCAGAAATGATTGCGGAGATCTTGGCAGAACCACTGATGGAGAGCAAAGAGAAGATCTGGAATGATATTGATGAAATATTTAGAGTACATACAAGATATGCTATGAGACACAAGCTAGCAAGAGAAGTTCATGTTAGATTTATGAAAAAGGCTGTGAGAAATCAGATTCTGCATATGGCAAGGAATACTACAATAAAATACAAGACGAAAGAGATTGTGATTTTAAAACAAGTACCCCGAAGAGTGAGAGATATAAGGAAAGAATACCAATTCTTGACCAAATGTCTAATTAAAAAAGGAGTGAATTTTAGATGGTTGATACCGGAAGGGGTATTGGTGAATTGGCAAGAACAAAGATATAGATTGGATACAGTAGAAAAAGCAGAAGCATTTTACCATCAAAATATTGAATTTTTTGAAGAAGAGAAAGCCAGAGAAGAGAGAAGAGCAAGGACCCAAGAGACAGAAGAAAAGGATAGAGAAAGACAAATAATAGACTTAAAGGAACGTGAGGAAAGAGCGATAAGAGAAGGAGCCCGAATAAAAGAACCACAAGAACAAAGAGTTACTAGAGCAACTAGTCAATTAAATAAGTAGAAGTGATGGAAAAAGAGATGAAAATAATTTCATTAAATATAAATGGACTTAATTCACCAATAAAAAGAAGAAAGATAGTAAATAAATTAGAGAAATTAAAATATGAGATTATTTGTCTACAAGAAGTACATATTAAAAAACAATATAGAAAATATTTAGAATTTGTGAAACTTGGAAAATTATATACATCATTAGTGGATCAATCTAAAAGAGGAGTGGCCTTATATATTAAACAAAGTATTCAATCAAAAAAAATATATGAAGATTCGGAAGGAAGAATATTGATGGTCGAAATAATAATGAATTTTTAAAAAGTCTTGATGGTAGCTATTTATGCCCCAAATGATAATCAAGAAGAATTTTATAGGAAACTACATATAAAAATAATTGAATATGAATATGAAGACATATGTATGTTAGGAGATTTTAATGCGATTGTAGACAAAGATTTGGATTATAGATCAACTAAAATAAATAAGAAACAGAGGAAGATACTTCCAAAGACTTTTTTTACAATGATGGATGAATTAACATTACAAGATGCATGGAGGCAAAGGAACACGAAAGGGAAGCAATATACTTTTTATTCAAATAGACACTGATCGTGGTCAAGAATAGACATGACATGGATGTCACTAGATTTGATGTCCAAAATAGAGATGATTGAAATCCAACCAAATATATGGGCAGACCATAATCCAATAACATGGAAATGGAAAGGACAAAGGAAAAGATCAAGATGGACACTAAATCAAGGGGTAGTTAATGAGAAAAATTTTCAAATATATATGGAACAAGAATTAAATTTTTTCTTTAAAGCAAACAAAAAAGAAGATACTTCTTTGCAAAATGTATGGGATACTTGTAAAGCATACACTAGAGGTCTAGTTATGACATATTGTGGAAAACAGAAGTAACATATGANATTCAAAAATGAAACAAAAACAAAAAGAGATGGAAGTAGAATATAAAAGATTAGAAAAAGAATTTCTAAAATGCTCGCAAAACGAGATTATTAAGAAAAAAATGGATTTACAAAAACATAAAATAAATATTATTGAAAATGAAGAAGTGGCACAGAAAATAAAACAGACAAACAAAACTTTTTTGAAAACGCAAATAAGCCAGGATGTTGGTTGGCTTATAAAATCAAGAAGGAAAGAGAAAAGAAACAAATAAACCAACTGATAGACTCAGAAGGAAACATACATTATCAAAATAATGGGAAAAATAATAGAGAATTATTATGGACAATTATATAAACAAGAAAATATAAAGGAAGATAAAATACGTGACTATTTGGAGAAAGCGAATGTACCAAAAATCCCAGAAAATATTAAAAGGAGCTTAGAGGAAAGAATATCAATGATGGAGGTAATAGAAGGAATCAAAGCACAGAAGAATGGGAAAACACCAGGACCAGATGGGTTACCAGCAGAATTTTATAAAACACTACAAGATGTACTGAGTGAAGTTACAGTATGTTAGAAGTATTTAATGAAGTGTTATTAAAGGCTTAAATCCCAGATTCATGGATAGAAGCATATATAACTCTCATACCCAAAGAAGATTCGGATTTACAACAAATACAGAATTATAGACCAATCTCTCTATTGAATGTTGATTACAAAATATTTGCTTCAATCATGTCACGACGGCTGAAGAGATTACTACGGTAAGTGAATTGATTCATACTGATCAAAATGGTTTTTTACCCAAGAGACAGATAAGAGACAATATGAGAATCATATTAAATACGTTGGAATACTATGAAGCCCACCCAGGAAAACAACTTGGATTACTTTTTTTGGATGCACAGAAGGCTTTTGATAACGTTACATGGAAATTTATGACATTGCAATTGGAAATGATGAATTTTGGAGAAAATTTTTTGAATATGGTAAAAATAGTGTATAATGAACAAACAGCGAAAGTCATGGTTAATGGAGAACTAACAGAAAAAATTAAGATAGAAAAAGGTACTAGACAAGGATGTCCTTTATCTCCACTATTATTTATTTTAACTTTGGAGATAGTAAATAGAAAAATAAGAGAAGATAAAGAAATAACAGGAATGAAAATTAGAAAAGAATATAAATTACAAGCCTTTGCAGACGATTTAGTATTTATTATGGAAGATCCAGTGGAGAGTGGCCTTAAAATTTTGAGTCAAATAGAAAAATATGGAGAGGTGGCAGGCCTAAAAATAAATAAGGAAAAAACAAAACTGTTAGTGAAAAATATGACAGATAAACAAAAGAGGAAATTAGAAGAGAAATTGGGTATCCAGATAACAAAAAAGATAAAATATTTAGGTATATATCTAACAGCAAAATGTACAACGATAAAAGAAGATAATTATGTTAAGCTGAAAAAGCAAATTGAATTGGATATGGAAAAATGGAAGAAGATACAAATGTCGTTGATGGGCAGAATTGCGATAATTAAAATGAATATATTA
>QLTV01000775.1:5403747-5417651 GCA_003457575.1 Thermophis baileyi | reverse complement strand
TTCTTTGTGGCAGCCCCTGAGATATTGGAACACTGCTATCATGTCTCCCCTAGTCCTTCTTTTCATTAAACTAGACATACCCAGTTCCTGCAACCGTTGTTCATATGTTTTAGCCTCCAGTCCCCTAATCATCTTTGTTGCTCTTCTCTGCACTCTTTCTAGAGTCTCAACATCCTTTTTACATTGTGGCGACCAAAATTGAATGCAAGTATTCCAATGTGGCCTTACCAAGGCATTATAAAGTGGTATTAACACTTCACATGATCTTGATTAAATCCCTCTGTTAATGCAGCCTAGAACTGTGTTGGCTTTTTTGGCAGCTGTAGCACACTGCTGGCTCATATTTAAGTGATTGTCCACTAGGCCTCCGAGATCTCATCTTGGAGCCGTCATATGAAAGAAGAAATTCACATGTCTCAGAAGTAGTAAGTGTCCATGGTTTTTGTGATGTCCAGACAACTAATATGAAAATGAGTGAAGTGAAAGAGCTTTAGGCATGAGCAAACAAGGAAAATGATGTTGCTGTTTAACAATCAGAAAATGAGGTTCGTGGGTACAGGCAAGAGTAATATTAAAAAAAATCTTTTGGATGTATTGGATTATACCTCCCACTATCTCCAGCAAGGAAGCCAAAACTAGTTGGAGATATGGGGAACTGTAGCCCAACATACTGTATATATTAAAAAGGTCAGGCTAGGAAAGTCTGATATAAGAGGATATTTTGACAGAAAGACGGAATGGTTCAAAGCAATTAGTCTAATTGAAGATTCAGATATTTGGGCTTGGACCACCTTACAGACTAATGCTTGTAACCTAGCTTTTGTTTTTCATTTGTTTCCCACTTGCTGTAGAGTTTGTCTCCCAGTTGATGTCAGGATAGTTAAACTCCCCCTTACTACAATGGTGTGTTTCCTGCATACCTTAACTGATTAGAAAAAAGTTCATCAATTTCCTTTGCTTGGTTGGGTGATCTATAGCAGGGGTCTCCAACCTTGGCAACTTTAAGACATTTGGACTTTAACTCCCAGAGTTCCTCAGCCAGCTTTGCTTTGAATTCTGGGAGTTGAAGTCCACAAGTCTTAAAGTTGCCAAGGTTGGAGACCCCTGATCTATAGTATACACGTATAACAATGTCATTTCTTTTTCCTCTAATTTTCACCCAAATGCATTAAAGAAGGCTTTCATCCATGATGCTGTGTATTTCTATGGAGGTGTAGTGCTTTCTTACATACAATGCAACTCCCCCTCCTCTTTGGGGGATCTGTTTGTTTTTTTAAAAATTATTTCCTTCTAGCAGTACGTTTCAATCATAGGCTCCATCCCTCCAAGTTTCAGTAATGGCAACAATATCTACTATGCTCTTGCTCCTATGTACTATGATTTGAAGGTCACCTTGTTTGTTCCCCATACTTTGAGCAATAGTGTATAGACATCTGAGCCCTTTATGACTGCCTTTGTGTTTGCCTCCTACTTCTCCTGTTTTATACCTTTCCTTCTCACCACTCCATTCTTTGTTGTCTGATTGGTTATTTGGGGGTTTATGTCTCCTAATGATTCATCTCCCTCACCTTCCAATTTTACTTTAAAGCCCTTTGGATAAGCTGAGCCAATTATTTTCTAAACACATTCTTCCCAGTTCTTGTGAGGTGTAATCCAAGCCCTTCCTGTAGGTAATGTAAACCATGGTCTAGGAATCCAAAGTTCACTCTATGGCACCATCCCTTCAGCCAGTGATTTACTTCTAGAATTTTCCATTCCCTCATTAGATGTTGACCTTCTGTTGGAAGTACAGACGAGAACATCATCTGCGCTCCTAACTGTTTCGATTTCCTGATATTGTTTTCGTTGTGTCATTTGTCCCAACTTGAAAGAATAGAAAGAAATAATATTAAATGGACGATTATTTTGATAACCCTCTCTGCCAATCTTTTATATTTGCACCTAGGAGGCAACATATCTCACTTGATAAATTGTCTGGCCCACAAATTGTTGGTTCTGTTCTTTGAAGAAGTGAGTTACCTATCACCACCAAATGCCTTTTTTTCTTTAGGGAATATCAGCTACTTTCCTACTTATAAAGGAAAATATTTATAGCTAGAGTTGAAATGAGAAATCCTTGGTGCTCTCTGAGTTTTGTTTTGTTTTGGTTTTTTTGCAGACATTTCATTACCCAAACTATGTAACCACATCAGTGCTAGTGATGTTACCTAATTTAATACCTAATTTGTTACCTAATTTAATACCTAAACATCTGCAAAAAAAACCCTGTAGGAAGTTAGCACCTACCCCCCTCCTAGAGGAATGAAATATTTTAGGAAATATTAAAAAAGGCAGAATATTATATTTCCCTGGCTGAGAAATGGAAAAACATGTTTTAGGCAGGAAATAGACTCACTCTTAATAGCCCCCACCTTTGTCAATGGACCATTAAGACCAGAGCAAACTCACTCATTCCTCCCACCTTTATCAATGGCCAGTCTATTCTACATAACAAAGATCTATAGGAAGAACCATATTAGGAATCCCAAAGCCATCTCACCACATGGCACCTGAGAAGATTACATCAGCCAAGCCTGGTGGGACACAGACAAAAGCCTACAAAGTTAGCTAAGACTCCCGCCCCCTGGGAGTTTGACAGCCAATGGGATATATTTTTCTTGTACAGGAACAGGAAACTCTTAAGGTGGGGGCCCAACAGAGGGTATAAAACTCAGGCACTCTCAGCATCCCAGCCCTTTTTTTCTTCTTCAACATCTTCGAGGCATGTGATCCCCCTTTTCCCCAGGGACCTCAAATCATGTGGTCCTTCTGTCCACCATTAAACCATCTTTCCAAGCAGTCCCCACGTTTCCAGTGTCTTTTTCCCCACTTGGAACTGAACCCAGAAGGATATTTCATACAACAAAACAACCCCCACTTTCCTTCTTGTTACTGCAACACTTGATGAAGTCCTTTCTTCAGATGCCTGCATATTTTCTTCCTGGGGGAGGCTATGAAATCAATTGCTCAGCTCCAGTGGGGCTGGACCTGACTGGACTGGAATACACAACAGTTTTCTTGATTATTTTTTTTTACCTCTGAGTGACATACTGCCATCAGTTTACCTCTGTGGCTCCATTATTCCAGGTAGTTGTTTGTTCTTTTCTGTGTTTACTTTGGGTATAAACTTCAGCTTTTACTAGGAGTTCATCTTCCTGGTTGAATCTCAGTTTCTCATTTTCTTGGTTGAATCCCAAGCTAGTTTGCAAATCACTATGGGGCTAATCTGTTTCCATGGCAATGTTATTCTTCTTTCAAAATAAAAAGAAAAAAGAAAAAAAGAAAAAGTTTGATGTTAATGTAAAAAGAAATAGGAAAAAAAAGTAAGTCCAAGCTTCTCTCCTATATTTCTATATGCTATATGAGCCGTGGTGGCGCAGTGGTTAGAGTGCAGTACTGCAGGCTACTTCTGCTGATCACCGGCTGCCAGCAGATCGAATCTCACCAGGCTCAAGGTTGACTCAGCCTTCCATCCTTCCAAGGTCGGTAAAATGAGGACCCAGATTGTTGAGGTCAATATGCCGACTCTGTAAACTGCTTAGAGAGGGCTGTAAAGCACTATGAAGCGGTATATAAGTCTAAGTGCTATTGCTATTTCCATAATTCACTTGGAGTAACAATAAGGAAAAGGTTCTCTGCAAGAACCTCATCCTACTTTGTCTTCTTGGGACTGCCTGCAAAATGGCATGATTGGGGCCCCACTTTCACCTCAGCGAAGACTGCTGAGTCTTCAGAGCAGTTCTTACCTTGAGAACTTGGTGGGACTGAGTCAAGTTTGGTGGAAGCCCGGAAAGAGTACTGAAGAGGCTCCTTCCTTGCGAGTAAGGAGTAAAAAGTAGGTTTCACACGTAAATAGCCACCCAGTACACAGGGTATTGCCCCTTAGCAAAGTAGCTAGAACCGGGGTAGGAAAGTGGGTGGGTGATGGGAGAAGGTAATAGGCAGGGGTGGGTTCCGGATTCAGGTACTGCTGGTTTGCTCAGGGACGCACGCGCACGTGCGCACATGCGCAGTACTTTTAAAAAGCTTCTTTAAAGAACCAGTTCGGGGGCATGGCAGGCCTGGGTCGCTGCCGGTTCCAGCGATCCAGGCCACCACGTTACTAACGGTTCTATAGAACCGGTCCGAACCAGTAGGAACCCACCTCTGGCAATGGGTGATAGGAGACAGTTTAAAATCCTAAGGCTTCAGGCTTTGGGTTGACTTGAGGCAGACCACAGAGTTGAGGGATGAAGAAATGAAATTGGGATGGGGAAAGGACAGTAGTAGCCCCATCTTCTCTTTATTCCCCTCCTCCTCCTCCTTTCCTTTTTCTCCATCTTCTCCTTTTCTTTCTTCTCCTTCTCTTCCTACCCTTTAGCGCTGCTACCATTGTATATTCTTCTCCTGTTTCTCCTACACCTTCACTTCATTCTCTTCCTCCTCCTTTTCATTCTTTTTCTTCTACCTTAGTAGTTGCATGAGAAAAAAATGCTGCACATTCATCAGTAACAGGTTCCCCAATACCGTGCTGCTACTGACACTGCCACCATCCTTAAATTCTTCTCCTCCTTCTCTTCCTTCTCCTTCACTTTATTTTTCTCCTCTTTCTTCCATCTTAGCAGCTCAATTTTCATGACATTATTTGTATACACTGGATCAGTGAATGAGTGAAGTAAATAGGTGTAGGGCACCTTGATCAATATGGGGCAGAGTCAAAGGAGAAGAGTTTTTTCTGCTCTACCACCGGAAGTGAGAACTGTTCCTACCCTTTTAGCCTTAAAACTTGGTTTTGCCAGTTGGCTTGGGGCCACGAGAAGGTGCTCAATGCTGGTGATGGTTAATAGGGTACTGCGCATCTTTTTGGTTCCGGTTTTTTTTTTTTTTTTTGCAGTTTTAAATTTTTAATGTGCATAATTTGACATTTTTTTCTTTTTTTATGTTAGGCAAGCTGCCCATATTCACCTTATTGGGAAGATGAGTGGTATGTTTAATAAATAAACAACTAAATCAATACAGGTAGTCCTCCAGTTATGAATGTAATGGAGCCTGCCAATTACATTCGTAGCCCGAGGATTCATTGGAGTGAATCATGTAATACTTGGAGGGGTTATCGCTTAACTTTGAACGGTCACTAAGTGAACTGTCGTAACTCGAGGATTAACTGTAAACAGCAACATGCCAATCAGCTTAAAGAGCAAACTGATTAATCGGTGTACACTACCTGTGCTTGATAATATAATTGTCATTTGGATGTTAAATGTCAAATCAGTGTAGAAGCTGAAAGTTGACCAAAGCATTGAATGGTAAACGTTTAATGTAATGTGACCTAACAAGTTCTTATATAGATCTGCCAATAAACAGAAGTATGTGATATAATGAAGCAGGTAGCCTACAGAAATGGCAATGGGCTGGCCATGCTGCACAACAAACACTGGACAACAATCCTCAATTGGATACTAACTTATCTTAAAAGATCCAAATGTCCAAATACTTGACAGATACCGCATTTGAAGGTGTTAACTAGAAACAGCTTGCTTCCTGTTAAAGTAGTTGGAAAGCGGCTGAAAAGGCCTTTGACCTGCAATGAATTTTAGCTGATAAGGAATGAATTATAGATACAGATATATAGATACATATTTTATATGCAGTATATGTATAGAAATTATAGATGTAGCTGTAAAACTCTACAGGCATTAAAAGAACAAGTTCAGATTTAGATAAACGTAATCTTCAGTTATCAAACTTCTGCATACCTTGAAGTTTGCAACAAACTTGTGAGATATATATTACATGTACAGTATAGTCATATAATGGTTAAGATTGAGTCTTGAATTATGGCAGCTTGATTTCTGTTATGAATTTACAAGGTTGCTTTAGGCAACCTGTTATCCCACAATCTCAGGTCCCCCCCCCCCATGCAATATATAAGAATAAAAGTGACCTACTTCATAGTAATGGTATGAGGACAGAAAAATGGAGACCTTGATGATATAGATGTTCTCATTGTGGACAGGGGATAAAGTTATTCTTCAGCAAAAAAACCAACCTTGAAAATTTCAAGATACTAGGAAAGATGTCCAAAAAAGATGATGTTGCAGAATCCCCTGCTGTTGACTGATTCTAATGATTTGAACCTAATTCTATTTTCATGATTATCAGATTTGTTATTTTCCATATGTTTCATGTTTATTATAAGGCAATTTGAAGTCACTAAGAAATACATTTTTATAATGACATTAGCAGCAAATATCAAAATGAGTGAAGAACTGTCATGTTTCTGGATTTTTGCTATTATAAATCCAAGTTACCATGTAGATTTCTGCAGGAATATAAAAACTATCAGGTGTATTTGCCAATTGTGTGCCAACATAATAAGGAATTAATGTGAAGACAAGGAGAATATTTTAAGGGTATAATCATTAAGTAACACTAGAAAATGCTTAATCATGCAAATGCTGCATCTTTTTCATTTAAAATTGCCCTAATCACCTGATTGTCAATTGTGGAGCTCTCCTGAAAATGAGCGCGCCTCCAAATGCTCACTGCAAGAAATAGATCTTCATGGTTTTCCTGAACATTCATTGCAAAAAATGTCTAGATCTTTTGATGTAGATTATGTAAAGATACGGCTATGCATGTCCCCAGACATCCATATTTCTATCCATAGGAAAAATATCTGAACTATATAAACGTTCAGAAATACCAAGATAGATATTAATACTGAAGCAATGTTCCCTTTAAGTTAGGTGTAGATGCGCCTTCATACAGATAGTAAACTTGGTCCACAGTGCAAACATAATACACACAACAAGCTATTATTGCCAATACCTTATTCATCGTCTCTTCCTGTGATTACAGTAAAGCTTCCAGCATTCTGCTCCCAGTGCCTGCCTTACATTTTGCTGGATGGGAAGACAGCTACAAACTATCACTGCAACTCCTGGCCCATTCTGGCATGAGATTGGTGGAATTGGGACATCATCATGAAGTTCATTGGCTTGTGCTGCTACTACCATAATTAAACTGAATGCATTCAGTTGGTGAAAGAGGATCGGAGAGTTGTCTTTGGTTGATAGCAAGTTGCCCAAATTAAAGTTATTTTGTTTGATAAAATAGTGGAATACTCTCCTCCCGAAGGTGAGACAGATCCCCTCTCCTGGCCTTCCGAAAAGGCATTAAAACATGGCTGTGACCTTGGCATGGGGAGCCCAGAGGGGCATGCAGCTGTGGGGCTGGTTAGTGCTCTGAGACCCCTCCATTTTTAACAGGTTTTAATTATCCTTGCCTCCTTTTAAATTTTAAGATGCTGTTTTTGTATTTTAACATTTTATTGTACACTGCCCATAGTCCCTCTCTGAGGGATATGGGTGGCTCAAAAATGTTATATGGGTACATCAAAAATGTGAAAATAAACAAATAAAATTGTACATGTGTCAGTTGAAATCTGAAGCAGAAAATGCCTTTTTATTTTGTTTAAATACGTGTTGTAAATTAATGATTTTTACTAAAATGTGTTAATTAAACTTAGCAACCATGGGAGAATGAGGAAAAATTCTCTTATGAATTGGTAATCCATATATACTACGTTAGAAAATGCAGGGAAAAGTAATAACTGACCAGTTTTTACAATAGGAGGAGTATAAAAAGCAGCAAGTGCAAAAATCTGTAAAGGAAACAGCTATTGATAAATGATCTAAAACAGCGGTCACCAACTGGTGGTCCACGAGAAAATTTTGGTGGTCCACAGAAAATTATTTGCATTTTTTATATTGCACTAAATACTATTTATCTTTTTAAAAAATTCATATTAGTGGTCTGCAGGATTTAAAATTATGAATTTAGTGGTCCCTGAGGTCCGAAAGGTTGGTGACCCCTAATCTAAAATGTATCCAAGTTTATTGACAAAATAAAATTATTTAATGTAATTAGAATACAAAAGCAGAGTTTCAAAAATAAAATTCAGAATTCTTCACAAAATACCATGTTTGCCCAAAAATAAGATCCGGTCTTATTTTTGGCCACCAAAAAAGGCACTAGGTCTTATTTTCAGAGGATGTCTAATTACTGATACACCTTACGATGGAGGAACCAACAGCCTCGCCCAGCAGGAGTCTGCTGCTGGCCCACTTCTTCTGCAGCTGCTTGCCACCGCTCGTGCACATCGCCCTTGGCCTCCGTTTTGTCATCAGAGGCCTTCTGGAAAGGCCTCTGCAGCTGAGAAATGGGCTCCAGATTGACACGCGCGGCACCCCCAGGCTTCCGTTTCACCATCAGATGCCTTCCGGAAAGCCCTCTGCAGCCGATAATAGAGCTCCTGATCAATCCGGAGCTCCTTTATCGGCTGCAGAGGCCTTTCCAGAAGGGCCTCTGATAGCAAAACAGAGGCTGGGGGCGATGCACACGTCAATCCGGATCTCGTTTCTTGGCTGCAGAAGCCTTTCTGGAAGGCCTCTGATGGAAAAACGGAGGCCGGGGGCGACGAGCACGAGCAGAAAGTGGCCGCAAAAGTGAGCCTGCAAGGCGAGGCAGGTGTTGGGGTGTGCGAGACCTGGTACATAGGGGAGCTCCACCCCCCCATCCCCCCTAGCTTTTTACCCATGCGCCTGGCCCCATCTCATGCACCCCGGAGTGGGCAGGGTCTTAACTAGGGCTTATTTTGGTGGTAGGGCTTATATTGGGCACACATGTAAAAATCAAGCTAGGACTTTCTTTCAGGGTAGGTCATATTTTCAGGAAAACATGGTAGTTGGTGTTCTGATGGCCCTCTGGAGGGGAGGAATTACTATAGCATGTTTTCTCCTGATTTCTTCTTACTCCTCAGGGATCCTTTTTTTAGAGGTTGGCCATTGGGAGAGGCAGGGAAAAATAAACTAAAGGATGTCTGGAAAATATTTTAATATCACATAAGTGGGAGCTGAGATGTTAATAGGCAACTAATTTGTTGAGCAAATTCCTATTGATAAAGACAATTTATCAAATTAAGTTAACAGAGCTTCTAGGCCAGGGCTGTCAAACTCCCAGCCCACGGGCCGAATGCATCACGCGCTGGCCATGCCCATGCCTGGTTTAGCAAAGGGGGGAAAAGACGCCATCGTGACAACGTGAGTTTGACACCCCTGTTCTAGGCAGTCGTTTACAGAATGCCCCATTATGTTTAGCATCACATTTGTCACCAGGCAAAAATATCCCTCTATTCCCCAAATCTTTCTTTGGTTTGATTTTAAGTCTCTCTTCTATATTGGAATACCAGCTATAATTTCCCTATGCAATTTATTAATTGCATGTTATTCTTTCATTGTTTTGCTTTTATGCTTTCAGAATTTCCTTACATTTTAAATAACCTGTAATACACTTAGAGAGCTTCAGTTATTGGGCAAATTCGAAGTAAAATAAAAATATCAACTCAATATTAGGCTGCTGCAGCAAAAAAAAAGGTAAATTCTGTGAAAGAAATCATTAGAAAAAGAAGTAAATACAATGGAACACTGTTATGCAAATCTGTGACGAAAGGCACAGAATACTTTTGTCTCAAAGTAATGTAGAACTGAAGTTTCAAAACTGCAAAATAAACTAATCAAGATAAACTTGCAAAATAAACTAACCAAGAGCAAAATTACATTTGAGCTACTTGAAGGTATAACTACAGTATTTTACATAGTATGAACTTGATCCTGGAAATCAGAATCATCATTAAAGCTGAGTGATTAGAAATAAAACATAGCAAAATGGATTGCTTCTTCTAAATGCAGACAATCTATTAAATTTATACCAGAAGGTAAACTGCATGTCACTAACTTGACAACTTAAAAAAGGATGAGAATTCATAGAGAATATACCTGCTGAAGTTATCATTAGGATGTATGAATTTACTTATTCCTCCAAAATCACCATAAAACCACTATCATGCCAAATCCCCATTTTATTTAACTAACATAAAGCAACTCTTTAACTAGCATAAAGCAACTCAGCAAGGAAGACACTGAGCAGCTAGCAGCTGTTTTGTAAGCCTCAGCACAAAAATAAAGAGTAGGGAAAGAAGAATGAAGACAGGGAACCAATTAATGTTGTAAGCCTTTCAATTCAAGATACCTGAAGTTCTTACAACTGATCAAGTCTCAAAAGAAAAATTCTAATGCCAAATTATGTTAAAGGAAAGTTAGAGGGAAATAAATCAAATTAGGGGAAGGGTTTAGAGCAGTGGTTCTCAACCTGTGGGTCGCGACCCCTTTGGGGGTCGAACGACCCTTTCACAGGGGTCGCCTAAGCGCGCGCTAGCCTGCCACGCCCCCTTTGTCACCTCATCGTGTGCGGGGAGGGGTGAGGGTCGCAGAGGCGGGGCGGGGGTCGCGGCATTAGGAAGGTTGAGAACCACTGGTTTACAGGAAAGAATGGGAAGAGAAGAATATATTTGAATAACTTAAATGAGAACAGAACTACTACTACTATAATGTAAAAGTAATTAACCTGGTTAAATAAGAAACCTTTTATAATAAGCTTTAATGTCCATCAAACATAAAAGAATAGCAAAAAAATGGAAATTACACAAACCTGATTGTATTTTTCTCCAAAATACATGTATCAAGCACAGGAAAAATTATGCTTCCTCTTTTATATAAATGGATACAAACTGGTAAACGGATGCAAACTTCAAAAGAATCTAAAGCTAGAGCTGTAGCTCTTTGAATATCAACCAGTATAGATTTTTGTTTGCAAATTCAGCAAAAGTAAGTTTATTTTTTTTAAAGATATGGTACAAGAAATGATGTCAAGTTCAACCTATCATCCAAGGACAATTTTACATTCTTTAAACTTTCTCCAGAGGTAATATTGTTATTGGAGAATATTTCAGTATGGTTATAGATATAAACATGGATTGTTTTAATCATGTATCTGAATTTAAAATATAATAATTTCTTAGATTTAAAAAGTTAGTTAAAATATGGTTGACTGATATTTGGTGAGCAAAGACTACAGGTAGTCCTCAATTTGTGATTTATTATCACAATTGGAATCAGAATTCCTTCGCTAACAATGTAGTCAGAAAGCATGATATCACATGACTGCATTGCTTAGCAATGGCAATCCTGACAATCATTGTCCCCATTAATCAAATTCCACAGGTTGTTAGCTGAGGACCCACTGCAATCCAAGAAATTCCAGCCTTGGTCTCTCCCAGAGGTAAGGGATTGCCTTCAATTCCCCCCACCTGCCTATCTTCCCATCTCTATCCTTTTGGCTGCCCTATATGCTACCTTGAGAGACAGCAAGGTATTATGAAAAATACTATGAACTTTTGATAAAAACTCTATTAATGTAACAAAGCAATATAGCAATTATATTTTCAAATGTTAAACTATTTATTAAGAATATCACTCAAAGGCTTCATTAAGGAAAATTATTAAAATCCTGGCTGTCATCTCAAACATGTCTACAGGTAGTCCTCAACTTACAACAGTTCATTTAGTGACTATTCAAGGTTATGGCATTGAAAAAAAGTGACTTATAACCATTTTTCACATGACCGTTACAGCTTCCCCATGGTCATGTGAACAAAATTCAGACACTTGGCAACTGACTCATTTATGAAGCTGCAGTGTCCCAGGGTCATATGATCACCTTTTGCGACCTTCTGACAAGCAAAGTCAATGGGGAATCCAGAATCACTTAACTGTGGCAAGAAAGGTCATAAAATGAGGCAAAACTCGCTTAACTGTTTTGCTTAACATAATTTTTGGGATTGAGATTGTAATACAGGATTACCTGTATTTCACATCATTTTAAAAAAATGTAAAATTCACCATCTGACTCTCACTAAAGCAATTATCCAGAAATATCAAAGATACTTAATAGATTTATACATCCAGGAAAAAAGGCACAAGTTAAAATATTATATATAGAAATGCTAATTATTCAATATTTTCCAAATTGGCTTCAGAATGAAAATAAGCATTTGCTTCTAGCTATTCAAAAATAATTATTGTGTGTAAAATATCAACACCCTTTTTTGTATAGAATATTTGCAGTTCGAAAGCAAGCAATAAATTTTAGTAGTCATTTTTTATGCCATTCTTTTTAAAATAAATAAACTAACAATACCAGGAGCAAGGCAAAAGTGTTGGTAAAAATATAAGAGACTTAATATATGTACGCATGCGGGTCTTGTGCAAAATTCAAAGGTTTTGTAAAATGTTTGGCATGCAGATTTTGAAAACAGGAATATTGCATTAGACCCCAGGTTAGCCTTATTAGTAAGCAAATTTTAAAAGTTGCACGAAGAATTGTTAATAGTTTATTAATTGCTAGCCAATTTATAGATCTTATAGATCACATAGAGAAGATAAGACAATCTTTCAACATCAGTTTGGATTCTACAATGTTGGCCAATAGACATAATGGAGAAGTTGATGGGGAGGGGGAAAGTAAGGCTAAGCATGTTTGGTATAATTTTATTGAATATGCACAAGGTGGTATTTATATACTCCTAATGCACTAGCAATCCATGATCAGATATTAGTTTACTGAACAACGTATTCTGTACTTGTTAATATAGTTAACATATTTGAAAGTTCTATTTGTGCAAGAAATATTAATATTAAACTATTTAAGTTTAGTATTTTTTTAGAAAAATAAAGACATGTGAAACCAAATGGAGAAAAGGAGAAGAAAACCTCGAGGGAAATGTGAGGTAGAATTCTAACAATTCAAATAAAATATAAATATGGCACACTTCTCGAACTAAATTTCCACTAAACCAGTCATGGCAAGTCTGTAGGCCAATCCTCCTGGAGAGTACCAGTTGAGAAAACTGTTCCCTTGTTTCCATGGCTAAACTCAAAAAGCCCGAAATCAAAGAGCACTTTCCAGGCTCAAACGCTAAGCCTCAGTGACTAAGGTATAAACTGATTAACGATGCAGGTGTCGCAAGAATCCTCGACGGTTTGGCAGATCAACGTAACAACTCTTTCAGAAAGGAACACTCCACGGTTATCTTAATTTCCAAATGCTAAGAACCATCGCCTTGAACTACAGGGAGTCAGCTCTCCTTCCTTCCTTTTTCTCATCTCTACCCGTCGCCTGATCAACGCCTTTCTCCTCAGCATCTTCCGCTCACAATTCAATTACGACGCCCCGAGCTCTGCCGTAAACGGTCTCCTTCGCCTCGAGCTCGCCTCCTGACGTCATCTAAAGCTGCCACCCAATGAGAGGTAAGGCTTAAGTATAGAACCAGTCCTCGTGAATGCTATTTGAAGACATTGGGGCATGGGGGGGGGTGGAGATCGAGGCGGGAAGAAATAGAGGTGGGGATGGGGCGGGACAACAATAAGAGAGACGGTCCTCCTGCTCCAATAAAAAAGCGTCTACTTTTCCTTCTCTCTTGCACTTTAGTACGTTCACTCTTCACCACTCCTGTACTGCGGAAAGAGTAAGAACGGGGGGGGGAGCTAGGCTTCCCCCACAAGAGCTTCGCGCGTTCGAAAGGGGTAGTGTAAGCAAGATGGATGTCCCGGTTAACCAATGAAACGCCGAGATCTATTATTTGCCTATAACCCCGTTAGATGGTGTATGTGTGTATGCGGATCCCCTTCTACTTTGAAGCTCCCACCTCCTCCTCTTTCCGTCATTTCTTGGAGCCAATGGGAAGACAGGGCGGCTTGGGGTGGAGGCTTTCCCCCTCCCCTCCCGCACGCTCGGAGGCGCCATGGGCTGAAAACTAAACCGAGATGGAATCTCCCAGTCTGAACCGGTTTGAGCCGGTTCCGAGTCTGTGGCACTAGAGGAGGAGGAGCGGGAAGAGCGGAAGGAGAAGCAGCAGCAACGAAGGAAAGCGAGAGCCGGGGGGGAAACGAAAGAGCGAGTGAGAGCGAGGGGGGGATTGTGTCCGA
>QLTV01000775.1:5377319-5402825 GCA_003457575.1 Thermophis baileyi | reverse complement strand
GTTGTTTTTTGTTTGTTGGGGAGGGTGTATTGTGTTTTTTTTTTATGCTTTTGGTGTTTGGTGTTGTTTTTCTTTTTTTGTTTTTTTTTTTTTTTTTTTTTGTAATTCACCTTTCCTTTCCATCCCCATTTGTTAGTAAGTTGGAGATTTGGGGGGAGGGTGGGTGGGCTTTGAATGACTTTTCGACTGCTTATGAAAGGAGAAAGATACCTTTCTTTTGTATCTGTGTGGTGGGGAGTTGAGAAGGAAGGAAGGCTGGACAGATCTCTTCACTCCTCCTCCTCGTGCTTTTTAGCTTTGCTTGGATTTCTTTTTTTTTTTAACTGCTCCTCTCCACTACTTGCCTCTCTAGAAGAAATAGTTGTGATACTCAATTAGGTAAGTGAGAGCTTTCAATTAATGAAAACACGTGCATGGGACATTAAATTGGAAAGGGAGGGAAAAGAGGGTTTGCTGAAGAAAGTTGGGGTGTAGAGGAAAGCAATCCCCGGAGAAATCAACTGGAACTCTTGTGGAAGGGGTTGGATGTGAAAAGATCTACTGGAAAGATTGCTTTATGCTTAGCAATTCTCAAATGCATTTTAGTTTTTATTTGAAATAATGGTTCTCATCCTCTAGGCCTAAACTGTATACAGTAAACGGTGTGTGATAATCTTGTCGTTTCCAAGGAAAACAAAAATGGGGAGTGCTAAGTACGAAGCTTTTTCGTAATTATAGAGATATAAGAGGGTCGTTCTTGAAGACTTGTACTTGCAGCCACATGGAAAGCAGAAAGAGAAAGGGGCGTGTATCTCAAAGAGACATAGGGCTTCAATAGGTGCCAGCTTTGGAGCAAGACGAAGTTCAAAGAAGATGCTTGGGAAATCGGAAATAAAAGTAATCAGACAGGGAAGGAAAATGTAGCAGGTTCCAGCAACCTAGGCCATCCTTGGAGCATGGCGGTGGGACTGGAGCAAAGCAGCAAGTGTAGGTTAGGAAACTCGAGCTGGATACTAAAACGTAAGCGGGAGAGAGAAGGGCCTGGCGGGAGATGAAAGGAGGACCTTTTCTTATAGGTAGATGAAGGACAAGGCGGGAGACTGGGACCGGATAGAGAAAAGAACGAGCGTTATCTCTGAATTATTAGGAGTGGAAGTTTCCAGAAATATTTTTTGTGTGTCTCCGTGCAGCAGTATTGAAACGTCCGCCTGGATCACGTGGGGGCCCTGTATAGAAAGCAGGGAAAGGAGGGAGGGGCTGCAGCGGCCCTGCTGTGCTCTTTACTGGTCTTAGGGCGGAAAAGAAATAATCTGTGCGTGGTCCGCTCTGTGCTGAAAAACGAAATCTCGGGAAAATTCTGAAAATAAACTCAACAATTTATAGCTTAGTTGTATGTCACTAGCGTGGATGTCGCATGTTCTGCAGCGTGTCTGCTTGTTGGGGAAGGGCGGCAGCCAAGGCCTAACCAATGGGTGTGTGTATATGTATAAGTGTGAACGTAGCGGTCTCCCTTGGATGTATCCCATGTGCGTATAGTTTCTCTGTTTATGTTACTGGCCTATTTCTGATTAAGCCTTAAGTTATTTAATTCGTTAATTTTTCTGTTAAGTTAATTTCTTGTTCCGAGGAAACATTACTGAAGCGTCTCTGGGAGGGGCAGACTGCAGTCCTTAAATACTATATTTTGGACTCCGTTAAAGGTTTTTCATCTTACACAGCTCATCTGACTAGATTTTATACGAAGTACCTAATTGTGAACAAATATAAAACTTCGGGAGGCCTACATTTAGTAGCAGCACACTGATAACTAAAGATGAATTGGTTGTGCTGAATTGAAGTTAATGGAATTAAGAAATGAAGTGCAGAGAAATAGTTATTCTTAAATTGTAAGTTTGTTAACCCTGAACATTGAAGGATGGTTGTCCAAATTTATTTCAAATGGTATTGTATTCTCTTCAGATTATTTGATGTATACATATTACAGATAAATTAGATATACTGATTAGAATAATTAAATAGTCTAATTTTTAAGCTTGCAATTTTAAGAGTTTTTTTCACTTTACCTTTTGCAATTAGTAAATATATGCAGCATTAACTTTAAAGTATCTAGATCTTACAGTGGTGAGATATCTACCCTTGCCCTTTTGTACTGTCTATTAGAAGCAGCTACATCATTTTAATGAGCTCATGTGGTAAGAATGTTTCCATTCCATTGATTAAGTTTATAATATGCAATCATACCATATGACTGGTTCTTATAAGCCATCATTCCTTGTGATAGTGAAGTTTTTTCTTCTGTTCAGTCATACCAATTCTCTGAGACTGCCTGGATAACCCTGCAGTTTTCTTGGCAAGCTTTTTCAGAACTGATTTGCCATTGCCTCCTACCTAAGGAAAGTAACTGGCCCAAGGTCATCCATCTAACTTTGTGCCTAAGGTGGGACTAAAACTCATGGGGTCTCAGTTTCTAGCCTGACCACTATTCCAAACTTAGTTAATAAAATAGATTTTCCTTAAAGGAAAAGTAAGCATCAGTGGAAATTGCATGTAAGTGCCCACTACAAAGTTTCTATGTGCGTATAAACTGCTCAAGAAAAAGTATAACCAGGAATGGAAATAATGCTTGTTGAGACTTAGAACTACAGAATTAAATACCTGAGAAAAGTGTAACTAGATATTGAAAAACATGCTTACCGGTAATTTTTGGACAGTGATGTGAGGAAAATTGTTCTGTCAAATCAAGTAAAGATGTCATTTCCAATAGCATAAAAATTCTATATCTGATATACATAAACATCACATTTGGAGGTGTGTACTTGGTTAAATTTTGTTCTTAATAGCAGAAGGTATATACAATTTACCATAAGAGTACTCTAGGAATATTTAAAGTTCAATCTAAGAGAAGTTAGGCCTGCTGAATTCAATAGGGTTTGTAGAGTGAATGAATGATTGCAGCCTTGTTTTGCCAAATTAAAACAACCTCAGCATAATCATTCTGCTTAGCTATTATTTCTTTACACATTTGTATTATGGATTCCAATAGAAAATATTAATGGGACCATTTCCAAAACAATATGAACCACTGGAACATAGGTAAGGCTCAGTCATAAACATAATCCTTCCAATCTAGTATCCTGAAATCTGCTGAACTACAATTCCATCATCCTCAATGAGTTAAAATCAATGACAACATTTAGTAGGCATTGTAACCCATATTTCTGGTGAGCATCAGAGGAAAGCTATTTCCCATATTTAATCTGGGAACACATCCTATTTAACTTAAGTAGAACTTTTGCATGGGGTAAGGTTAGTATACACATATATATGATTGTTCCTTTAAATGTTGGGAATGGGAATCATGGGTTTCTTAAAGGTAATATGTTAAACAGGCAACAGGCTTCCAACTGCTGATCATTTTAGTAAGCTTACGAAGAAGGCAAATACAGTAATTCCCTCTATAGTTTTCAAAAGTTGTTGCACTTTGATTCCACTGAAAATGAATTGCATTATTTATCAATAGAAATATTTACAATAAAGATAGATTACTAAAATTCAAACTTAATTTTGGGTATAATGTTTATTGATTTATTTTGTAAGAACATAACATTAAAGAGACTTCAGTTTCCCACCTCAGTAACTGTGTCACCAGTGTATTCACGCAACATACAGTGTTCAAACAATCTGTGTTATATTTAATCTTATGGCCTGGTTCAACAATGCCTTGAAACAAAACCTGTCCACCAATCATTCTAGTGTTTGTGCCAGCCCAGCTGCTGAGAAGAAACCCCTCTGTTATCCCATTTTAAAAATTTTATAATTTGGAATTTAATTCCTTTCAGATATTTCATAGTCATCAATTCTTTAAAATGTAGTCATATTTGTAAAATACCTTGCTGAATATTTGAAAATTTAAAATTATTTTTCACTTGATTTGTTTTTGTTTTACAATTTCAGTAATCTATGCCAGCAATTATGACAATGTTAGCAGACCATGCAGCACGGCAGCTGCTGGATTTCAACCAGAAGTTGGATATAAATCTGTTGGATAATGTGGTGAACTGCCTGTATCATGGAGAAGGAGCCCAGGTAGAGTACATGATTGGAAATTAGATATCCATTAAGGGATTTAAGTATACTCAAATCTGCAAAGGAAGAAACAAATTGTTCTCTTTAAGAATGACCTTATAGCTTGACTTGTAATAAAGAGACCTCAGGAAGCAAGAATATTGCAGTAATAATATACAGGTAGTCCTCAATTTACACCAGTTCGTTTATGACTGTTCAAAGTTACAACGGCACTGAAAAATGTGGCTTATGACAGTTTTCAGTTATGACCTTTGCAGCATCCCCATGATCATGTGATCAAAATTCAGATGCTTGACAACTGGTTCATATTTATGACCATTGCTGTGTCCCAAGGTCATGTGATCAGTTAAGGGGTACTAAGTTATCAACTGCAGTGATTCACTTAATAACTGGCAAAGGTCGTAAAATGGGGCAAAACTCACTTAACAAATGTTTCACTTAACAACAAATTGGGGCTCAATTGTGGTTTAAGTTGAGGACTACCTGTACTATAATAGAATCATAGAACACTTTAGAGAGAGTTTTTGTTAATATAATCTGCTGATGCCCAAGTTCAGTACAGATTGCATCACAGTATTTGAACTGGAAGGCCAATAGCTTACGTAAATCTTTTGGTGATAGTTCTTTTAGTGTTATTGTTTATGTGATCCAGTAGTGAATGAGACATGTTCCTGCTCACTTACCTGGGAAGAATTTGATTCTGTAACTCCTGAGGAAATAGACATGAATTTTGGGTTAATTAACTGGCCACCTGTTAGATTTTTGTCCCTCTTTGTTAGTGAAGGCCTCCTGGGAAGAGATGGTTAGGTCTCTCTGGTGGTGACTTCCTCTCTGAGGGAAGTCTTGGAGGAGGCAATGATCCCTCTAATGAAATCATCACTGGACTCAATAGTCCTGAATTCCCAATTTTCACCTTCCCTTTTGGATGAAAGTTGGCTGTGGTCCTGGAGGAAATAGCAATAGCAGTTATAGCAGTTAGACTTATATACCGCTTCATAGTGCTTTACAGCCCTCTCTAAGCGGTTTACAGAGTTAGCATATTGCCCCCAACAATCTGGGTCCTCATTTTACCCACCTCAGAAGGATGGAAGGCTGAGTCAACCTTGAGCCGGTGAGATTTGAACCGCTGAACTGCAGCTAGCAGTCAGCTGAAGTAGCCTGCAGTGCTGCACTCTAACCACTGCGCCACCTCGGCTCTTGGAGATAAATGGATTATCTGGCCTTTCTACAATTAAGTTTCATACCAAGACATAGAATTGAGATGGCATAGATCATACTTGATGATCTCTGGCATAGCTTGAAAAAGAATGGTGCAACCATCTTGGCTGTCTTGGGTCTCTCAGCTGTCTTACGTAGATACAATTGATCATGGTATTTTGAAACCAACTAATAAAATTAAGTGTTGGAGGTACTCTATTGTGGAGGTTTCTGTTTGGCTCGATGTGGGGAGAAATTAAGTCCAAAGTTCTCAATCTACAGGGTTTCCTGGATTCAACATCTATATAAGACCACTGGGTGAGGGCATCAGTTATCACAGTGTCTGGCATCATCAGAATTGATGATGCTCAATTGTATATCTTGATCCCTGGCTGACTGCATGAGGTTTTCAAGATTTTGTCAGTTCCTAGACACAGTGGAGATCTAGATGAGGAAGAACAGACTTGAAATCAACCCTAGCAGGACCAAGGTGTTATAGGTACCTGACCCTCAAAAATCCAGGGATTTTCCATTTCTTTTTCTGAATGGGATTGCAGTTCCAGATGGAACAGATGTGCAGTTCAGGAAGCTGGATTTTCAGCTTCTGCTTGAAATGCAGGGGCAGCTGTTGATAGGAAAGCCTTTGCACAAATCTGTCTGTGTGCCAATTACACCTTTTATTTCTTACAATCACTTAGGTCTTGGTTACTTCACATGTGCGCATTGCTATGCACTTTATTTGGGACTACTCTTGGAAATTAGTTGAAGCTTTCACTGTTCCAGAGTGGTGGTACAAACAGATATGGCAATGCCACAGCATACCCATGTAACACCTCTGTTTTGTGAGTGTACTACTTTCCCTTAGTTTTCCAGATGCAATTCAAAATGCTGGTTCTGAGGGCCCTTTATGTATAAGGCCTAGATATTTGAAGAACCATCTATCTCTCATGGTATAAGCTCAGGCAGTCACATGCTTAGGGTACCATTCATTAAGTATCTGATGTACCCAGGCAGCATTTCTTCTCTGTTGCACTATGTGCCCTTTGGAACAGTATCCACCTGGAAAGTTGAATATCCCCAATTCTACTTTAAATAGGCCTTGAATCTCTGGCTTTTTTTTTCCAATCTTGGGCTAGGAAGGGCAGTGGGCTATCTTTTTGAGGATAGTTACATCTGTTCCATCAGGATGACCATTCTCCTTTTCTGTTGTTTTTCTTTGGTTTTTAGTTTGCATGCTGCCCAGAGCCAAGCAAAACATATACATTTGCTAATTGATTATTTGGCACCATTGTTCATGTTCAGGACTAAGGAAATTTTTTTCTCAATTAACGTTCTTTGATATTTATGATAGTGAATAGGAATGGAGGAATTAATATTTAAAAATTCATTTTGCATTGTTCAATCAAGTTGTAGAATAATATCCAATGTGTTAAAATTTATAAGTCCAAGAGACAAAGCTTTTATATTTTGTATTTGGGACTTCTGATTCTAGATGTTAGGCTCTAAAGTTGGATGCTGCAAAACTTTACTTTGCTACTTACCTGCATTCACATTGTAGGTTCATAGCTTGAATTTTGAGAGCATCCTGTTTCATATCTATCTCAAAACATGTGTTGTGAGTAGATATCCACAGATTTGCTTTTCAAGTTACAGTCGGAACTATAGTGATGTTTCTTTGTCAGGAAGGGTGTTTTCAGAAGTTTATTTTTTTCAGAACTTTAATAAAGTGGTATATGTGATCAAATACTAGTTTCCCCATTTATAAAAAAATACTGGTCTCCTGATGCAACTTTTTTGCTAACTAGAGCACTGTAGAATGCATTCACTTCTATCTTAAAATCTGTGATTTGGAACTTGATGACTATTCCTTGTGTCTCGGCTATTTGAAATCTAGGTAACACTATTCTGAAATTACTTATGCAAGCTACTTTGGTATTAATTATTTGTGTCTTAACTTTTTAGCAAAGGATGGCACAGGAAGTCTTGACTCACTTAAAGGAACACCCTGATGCATGGACAAGAGTTGATACTATTTTGGAATTCTCTCAGAATATGAACACCAAAGTAAGTACATGATTTTTAATTGAGTTCTTTCTTTCTTCCATTCAGACTTTGAGGAAGGTATCTCAATTTTTAGATTTAGTGTTTGTTTATTTTTTTTTAATTTTTTTTGCTTGTTCCTGCAAATCTCTTTAACTTAACCCTATACTATCACATGGTATTTCCATGAGGTTATTGGTTACTTTTTCTTGTAAAAGGCTTGAGAATTTGAATCACATGGGATTGGTGTTAAAATTATGGTTTGAATATGAACAGATTTGAGTGTAATAACATTTTATAGCTGTATCATGTTAAGATTGTGTTTGGCTTTCATTTATATTAATGAAAGCCATATGCACATAACTGAGGGCAAGTATGTTCCTCAATTTTTTTTTTACATTGGTATTACTCCATGTAGTTTAAAACAGGCTAGGCACCCCAGATACTTTCTTCTGTTAAATACAATTTATACTTACTTGTAATACAGTTAAGCCATATCATCAGGATAGTGGCTGGCTGTAGTGGACATTTCTCAGCCTTCTGCAGTTGTTTTTGATCTAGAAAATTTAGAGGTTTAAATATAAATTGTCAAACATGTTAAAGTGGTTGTCATATAGCTGAAGAAACATGTGCATGGCCATGTTCTTTGCGTGCACACACATATATTTTGCTATACCTTGTTCTAGATAATGTACAGCCATGCTCCAAATAGTTCCTACAGAATTTGGATGATATTTATCAAAGTCTTATTTTTTTAAAAAAGGCTTCGTAAATTTTAGGACAAGGTTAAGAACTTCCTCAAAGTACTAAATTTAAGTAACCATGTTTGCCTGTTTGCTTGCCTGGTAAACTTTGCTTTTTATACTCACAGACATTACTAATGTTTAAGTTGATTTATCAACAGTATTTTTTAAAACACAAATTTGTCTTGTGAAAAATGAGATGATTAGAGGAACAGAAAGAAAGCAACAGGTAAAGAATTCTTCAATTTACATAAATTGCAAATGATTTGGTGCTAAATTTATGCACTATGACATTTGGCTTTTATGCAGTCATTTTTTTTTCTTAAAGCTGTTAACACTACCTGATATTAATCATAATGTTCCATTATGTTGATTGCTTGTAATAGGAAGAAAAGGGGTGTCTTCCTGTGCAACTGACACAGCTAGGCTTTGACGGCAGGCCTCCACAAGGTCTACCCTTTTGATTCCCTTTAACTGAATTCTGTTCATCAATTGCTTTTTTTCCTTGTTTTGGTTTCTTGGGTGGTGGGAGGGAATGGGTTGGTACATTGAATAAGTGACCCATAAAAATTTCTGCCATGGGGATCATGATACATATTTTGTCAATTTGCTATTTCTGTCCCATCTTTTGTAATTATGTTTTATCATTTATTTTGAAAATGTTTTTGAGACCTGGAAAAACATACAGTAGAGTATGTTTTACAGCTAGCAATTTTATGTGCATAAATTTTTGTAGGTAGTCCTGAGAACTTTTTAAAGCTATTGTAGGCATTGGGGGGTTTTTTAACTGGAAAAAAAAAACATAGTTCTGTTAATTTTTAGAACTAAGTGTAAAATACTTGCATAACAAAAGTAAAAGAAAAACATGCTTGCCTATCTGCTTGCCCTGCTTTGCATATATGTATAATTGTGCATTTGTGAAAGAGACTAATACCATCCTCCAGGCTACATGAAAATATAGTGTTAGGGCTTTTCTGAATAATTTAAACTAAAGTTGCATTAATCATGTGAGCCGGGAAAGGGCATATAATGTAATTTTCTTGTAAATAAGTCCTTAGTGTTAGAGTGATCAGTTGTAGATACTTTGAGAGGATGCCTTAGCTAAGTACCCATGCTTTATATGCATAAATACTCATAACTGCTAAGCAGTTTCCATGGAATGGAGTAGTGTGATAATACCTTATACCTGTGCACTCTTATTGCCCCAGATGATTGGGTGAAATTTTGGGAAACAGAAGTCTATTCATGAGATATTGTAAGCATCTTTCTGTATCAGTAAGAAGAAAGCAATACTTCCTGCCATTCTGTGTCTCTAGGATCTTGCTGCAGGATGGCAATGAGGTGGCTATACTTTTGAGCTGTAAAAACTGTTCAGCTTTTTGTGTATCCCTGTGGTAGTCAATATTTGAAAACTTGTTTCTGAAACTCCTAGATCTGTAACCAGCTACCCTGATGGGTATCCTCTCCGGGGACAGAAATTATTGTTGGAAACCAGTTAGTCTTAAGAGAAGTGGAACTAATATTAAAACAAGAAAGATACTTGCACTGGTATCTACTGTATAATTTTGATTAGAGGGAATCATCGTAACAGGTGAAGTCTTGTCATGACACTCTGTTGTTCATGTCTAGTGCTTTGGCTGCTCTGGATGCTGTTATTTCATGAATGCCAGCACTGTTCTATAGAAATGTTTGTTCATTTAAGATTTAGGCCGCAGTACAAAGAAGTTGCATGCATTGTGGAATAGGAAGAAGAAATAAGAGACTTGCAAATTGCTAGAGATTTGCTTGCTGTTTCTTTGGCATTAGTTCTGATTGCCAAGAAAGCAACCTGCTGTTCAGTTTTAGATGTAGTTATGTTTTTTCTTTCTTTTTTTTAAACTGAGAGGCCTGCTGAAGAAACAGCAAGCAACAGTCCACTCCTATAGATAATGTGTTGCCCCAACATTCATAGATAACTATAATACTTTAGATTGCACCTATAAATTTAAAATGTTTTACCACCTTCTGCACTGGAAGTAGAATAGCTTATTAGTTCTGAAAGAGATTAAACAATAAACTTTGAGGGGGGAAATGCAGGAAAAGCTAAAAACAAGTCTCAAAAACTTTTGCAGGAAACACAGTGTAGTTTGGGACAGTCTACATTGTGCTATTCATTTAAAATGATCTTACATGATACCTCTGGCTGAAATTAAAATTACCCTATTCTGTATAGACACTAACAGTATTGAAGAACTTTTATTCTTGGCCAAATCTTGACCAGCCATCTTGTTACTGAAGCCTAATTTTGCCTTTCAGGTATTGCCTCCCATCTTCTCACTATCAGCAACTCTTTGACCCCTTTTCCTCCTCTCCTGTGCTATTTCTTTAAATATATTTCTATTTCTATGCAAGTTATAATAGAGGTCATATTGAATATTTTTATGCTGAGATAAAAGGAATAAAATGGGTTAAAGAATTTTCATTCCCTACAAATGCATTGCTTTCAAAACATGTGTTGGCAGGCTTACCTGGAAGGTAAAACAAACTCAAGGTATATATGGAAATGGTGAACTTTTGACTGAATACAAAAGTTAATTTTGAAACTATAGATATGGCTGTTATAGGGGAGAGATTATTGTACCTTGAAATAAACTTGAATTGTCTTGCTGTTCTTTAAGAAACACACCAATTAATTCTTAGGAAGCACATTTTCCTGGAGGTGTTACTGGATTTAATGTTAAGCCCTAGTCTTAACAAATGAAATGACAGAAAGCCCATAAACATCCAAGTTGCTAAACTTGGCTGTATATTTGGAAGCTATAAACAGTCATTTATGCCATGATTTTTGTTGACTGCTGATTTTCTCCCCTAAAGATAATTAATTTGGCTTCCCAAAACATTTTTTATTTGCTCCCCTCTGGTGTGATCATGACCAAACAGCAGGGCTTTAGATTAGCAAAGGAAAAATGAGGAAAATGCATGGGAAAAACTAGTAAATGGGTGATAGATTTGTTTTTGATCAACATAATCTTAATAAAGTGTGAATGATGTCAGCTCAAATGAGAATCCTGAAAGTTGTTGTTAACTCCAGTATATTCACATATTTCACTTCTCCAATTTTCAGTATTATGGCCTGCAGATCTTGGAAAATGTGATAAAAACAAGGTGGAAGATCCTTCCAAGAAACCAATGTGAAGGTAGAGACTTTTTCTGATTGATTGGTAACATAGTTTATTTATTTTATTTTATAAAATTTATATGCCGCCCAACTCCCGAAGGACTCTTTAGTTCTTTAAAATGTAGATCTCATGTGGCTCTTTTTTTTCTAATCATTGTATAGTCCAGCGGTTCTCACGCCATTTGAGTTCTTCTACCCTCTGCGCATGCGCAGAATGCTTTGCGCATGCGCAGAGGGTAAAAGAACCCAAATGGCGGCGTCCGGGTGAAGTCTCCTGCTTCCACGCTATCAGCTGTCCGGCGACTCGCAGGCAAGCCCGAACCCGGAGCATTTCGCCCCTGGTGCCACGCCCCCTTTGTCACCTCATCCCACGCGGCGGGTCGCGGCGGCAGGGGGGGTTGCGGCGGCAGCGGGGGGGTCGCGGCATTAGAAAGGTTGAGAACCACTGGTGTAGTCTTTTCTAGTCTTGTATGATCTGTCGTATCTAACTAGCTACTCTCAATGCATTAGGTGACAGGAATCTATCATAATATAATGCCAGATTAATAATGCTAATTGGAATAAAGCAGTTACTTACAAAGTTTAGTGTTGCTTCTGAGTTCCAATTTGTTTAAAAAACATAAGAGTTCAAATGAGTATTGTTACTCAATCTAATCTTATATGAATATTCATACCTATTACTCCCTCATTAGCTAGTTGCCATTTGTATTTGTGATAAGCAAGCTCCAGGTCTACTTGTAAAGCATGCGTGTAGTAAATAGTAATGATTGATTTCATTCTTCTTTTCTCCTTCACCTGTCCTCAGTGGAACACTTGTTTACATCATACCATCCTATGTTAAGACAACTGTTTAACACTGACAAATGAATTTGTAAAAGAAATGTCAAGAATAGTTGCTTTAGAAATTACTGGTGTGTAAAAAAAAGTCTTGATTAAAACTGAGCCACATATTTTCCAGTGCTTTAGAGACACAAGCCAGCAATCGCTCCAAAACATCTAAGCTGTTTTGCTAAGCCACCATATCCCAGTGTTACCCTTTAAGTTATGGGAAAGGTAGAGTTGATATTTGCAGAATATTTGTTAAGGGGTTCTTGTTAAGCAGGAGGTTCCTATATTGGCTGATTATATTAAATGAGCTGACTTCAGTGCTATACAAAAAAACCTGCTTGCTATCTTGCATATAATTTCAATTTTTAGCATTTAGTCTGGCTTCTTGATTAATTGAAGTTAGAGCAGAAGGACTGGGGCTGATATAAATATCTACAGTACAGTGTTATACTAGCTCCAGCAAGCTAGTGGAAGAGATACCAGAATGAGCACTGATTAGCTAATGTCCTTACATAGAAACTTAATTCAACTGATACACTAAATAGAAAATTGAGTTTATAGTATAGACCACAGGGCTGTAAAACTCCCGGCCCATGGGCCAGATGCATCACGTGCTGGCCACATCCACGCCTAGTTTAGTGAAGGGGGGGGGAGTCACAATATGTCACGTGACGCCGCCATGACAAAGTGAGTTTGACACCCCTGGTACAGACAGACAAGACGTGCTGTAAACTGGAAGGGGACTTTTTGAAACTATTTGTATGTGTTGTACATTTACTTATGTAAATCCTTCATATGAACATAATTATTACTGAAGTGATAAATAGAAGATAGAAGACCAGTTTGGTCTGGCAGTTCTAGATACTAAGAAATTGAAAGTTCTGGGTTCGTCTTAGGCATGAAAGATAGCTGAATGACTTTGAAGAAAGGAATACTAGATATGTTTGCTGCCTTAAATTATTTATAAAAATAACAAAGGCAGGATGAAAACATGTTATGTTTAGAAGAAGAAGAATGAAGATTCTTGTATATAACATAGATTATACATACTTTTTAATGCAGGGAATATCCAGCAGATGAAAGTTTGTTGTTCTATTTGGGGACAATAAATATACCTATAATTTATATGTTCCTAGTGTGTCCAATACTAACATCACCTTTATTTAATTTAGAACTTTTAGATACATTTAAATTTTTTCAAATTATATCTACATAGCACTTGGGAAGAACTTAAACAAATGCTAAAATCTTGCATCTTGTCAGAAAGATATGGGAATGTCCTTTGTTCAAAATGAAGTCTGCTGGTCAGATAGTCATGTTTCTGTATACTTGCAAATAGTATGGCTAAGGTTTGGTCAACTAAAACTACTCATCCAAAGTCCTTGTATTTTACAGAAGGAATGATAAGCCAGTAATGCACAGTCTTTACATGTAGGAAGTGTGGTTTGGAAAGTTTCCTCTCTGAAACCTGGAGAAGTTGCAGTTGATAGAGATTATATTGAAGTACAACCAGTTGAATAAATGTATCAAACCACTAGATTCCACTACATAACTTTAGAAGAATATATTGCCGGGATTTGAAGTGAGGGTTAAATCACTAGAGGTATTAAGATTGCTGAGAGTTCAGTCTGCATGTTCTATTATGTTTGCATTTTATTTACCAGATTGCCAAAAGATTGCTTTTAAATATCTGGTGGTAGTCCAAGGGAAATGACAGGTAAAAGGCATTAATTTTAAATTAATTGTGGACCACAATTCTCCCAACCATGTTTGTAAGAGGAAGGAGATGGGCATTGATTATATGACCACCATGTGACTTATGATTATGACTTACGATTATGAGAGACCTTTGCAGTCTAAACAGCAAAAGGTGCTGGGTAGGAAGGAGAGGTTTTGAGCTTTATAGGTGAGTTGGAAATATTTCAGGTGAATTAGAGACAGCAAAAGGAGATATGGGCTATAGGAGCCACTATCTCCTATGTCATGTTTGTCTGAGTGTTGTTGCAGGACTTTATTATGACCTCTATATAATAGAGTCGCCTCTAGAGGAGATGGGCGACACACAAAGCTAAGAAAGAAAGAAAGAAAGAAAGAAATAATAAATATAATAGCAAAGAGTTACATTTTCAGTATTTCTTTACTGTCATAATAGTACGTTGCACAGCGTTTTTCAGATTTGCACAGAGTTTTTCAAATTAAGAGGTTTGTTCCTCTGCTAGTTTCTATGGCCAACACACTTAAATCTGTGTTGAGTTTTGTTTCAATGAAATGCAGGCTATCCAGAACAGTTTCAGTTTGCTTTGTTAAACTCTGGCAAATTCCAGCTGGTTTAATTAAACTTTCAGGGTATAGCTGCAAATAATGGATTTTTTTTATTTGTACAAACTGCTGGTTGAGACTACACTATTATATCTGCCATTAGCAAGTCTCATCCAAATAGTCTTTAGCATTATAAATATAATAGTAATTTATTAAACTTGTATCTGCCCAATTCCCAATGATTCCAGATGGCTCACAACAGCCAAGAAATTACAATAAAATCAATAAAAGATAGCAAGAGTGACAGATCCAATGGAATAAAGCAAGGAGTCTCATTCTCTTCTCCGAAGGTCTAGGTGAAGAGCCAGGGTGTCACTGCTCTTTTGAATAACTGTGAGGGCAATTCGGGTTTTGGGGGAACCTTACTCCAGAGGGCAGGCACTGTTACAGAGATGTGTTTCCAAGCTCCTTTGACCAAGGACTCCAGAGCATGCAGACTTTGCACAGTTGAAGTGGTTGGGTGGATACTATGATTATATAGTTCTTTTATATTTGTTATACAACATTATAGTCCATTGCGTGACAATTTTCGTTTGGTAAAAATTTACCATGCTTCCCTGAGTTTTCTGTATTAACAGTCTAAAACTAGGGCTATATAGATTCAAAGGTAAAAAGACTGATTTGGAGTGCATGAATGTGAGCACATAATGTCTTTCTGCGGCTCCTTAAACATTTTACACTTGTGATATAATCCCAAGAAAATACATGCTTCATTTAAGAAATGATAGACAAGTGTTGTATATGCAGGTGATCATAAATATCTTTTTGCACCTGAATGCAGAACCTTGTAGAATTTTGTGGACAAAATTAGGGTGAGAAATAACCTTTAATACAATGATTAAATAAAAGATAGGGATTACTAGGCTTGGCAGAACAATTAACTATGCAGGGCAGGTTAGTGTACATAATTTTGTACACTCTTCTAGGAAGTCGATACCTACCATATTTTTCGGAGTATAAGACGCTCCGAAGTATAAGACGCACCTAGCTTTTGGGGAGGAAAACAAGGGGGAGAAAATCTGCCTCCCAGCAAACAGTACAGATGATATACACTGTTTGCTGTGTATTTCTGTGCATGTGTGCCTGACCCATAGAAATAGCAAATAATTGTAGAAATTTACATTATGGCAGTATATTAATGCCAGAAAGTTTTCTTAAATGTAGTCACACTAACTCCTCCCAATTATTTAAATAGATCTACTCCAAACATGACTAAGTCAGGGTCTAACTCAGCTGCCTTATCTTAATACTACAACAGGACACTTACATTTCAGACTATACTTGTACAGATGCTGTTAAAATTGATGTGGGGTTTCTGGAAGTATAGTTATTCTCTGCTATTTAAAAGAAGATACAATAGCACTGGGCTCTTCAGATCAAGCATTTATTTTAAAAAGCTTCATTTTGTTAAGTTGTCTAGAAAAATAATAAAGTAGTCTTTAAAAAATAAGTAATAATTTGAACATTCTATAGGTGTTTATAGTTATTGACTTACCTCCTTGCAGCAAACAACAAACAGCCAGTTTTAGCACAGCCTGATTAGCACAAGAAAATAAAAATCTGCCTCTGCCTCCCAGCAATTTGCCTCCTTGCAGTTTTAGTTTCACTTTCAGTTTTAGCACAAGCAGCTAATAGTTTCAGGCTGCAGGGATTGCCATAGCCTATTGCCCCCTACCTGCAGCCTGAATCAGCTGATGGTCGGGAGGCCGATAATCAGTTGCTTGTGCCAATCAGGCTCTGCGCTGTTTGCTGCAAGGAGGCAAATTGCTGGGAGGCAGAGGCCAAAGGTGGGGGTGGCTGGGCGGGGCTACATTCGGTGTATAAGACGCACCCAAATTTTCACCCTCTTTTAGGGGGGGGGGAGTGCGTCTTACACGGTATTTTTATTAGTTATCCACAAAGCAAAGTTAGATGTTTCAGGTTTTGATATTAAGCTTTAAAATAACTATACTTCCAGAAACCCACATCAATTTTAACAGCATCTGTACAAGTATAGTCTGAAATGTAACAGTGTCCTGTTGTAGTATTAAGATAAAGCAGCTATTGTATCTTCTTTTAAATAGCAGAGAATTCCAGTTTCAGAATTTTATATGAAATTAAGATAGTATCTGCAGTAAGTGCAATAAACATCAATACTTGTTTCCCCTCTCAGATTTCTTGTATTGCTTTAGAGTGTTGTGTTCTGTTTGCAACATCATCATTTAACTTCTAAAGTGTCTTAGTTACAGAAATGCAGAACATTAATAAATTCTGCCTTTTTTGTTTTTCCTTTTTCGTATCCTCGTAAAGTCATACTGTCTAGGAATCTTCTGCCAAAACAGGCAATGTTGCGGATGTACTCATTTTTGTTCTGCTAATCAAATTAAACATTTTTAATATGTAATTGAGGAAATTAAGATAGCTAAACCCTATGTTTGTGGTAAGAATATTAACCATATAGAATATCCATTTAGGTACTTTTAATGCATATGGTTTTATATTGGAAAACAGCAGAAATTTCATATCAGCTTCACTAATCCTCATTAGCATACTTAACTACAGGTAGTCCTCAATTTACAACAGTTCATTTAGTGACCGTTCAAAGTTACAATGGCTGAAAAAAGTGACTTATGACTGTTTTTCACACTTACGATAGTTATAGCATCCCAATGGTCACATAATCAAAATTCAGATGCTTGGCAACTGGTTCATATTTGTGACTGTTGCAGTGTCCTGGGGTCGTGATCAGCTTTTGCGACCTTCTGATAAGCAAAGTCAATGGGGAATCTAGATTCACTTAATAACCATGTTACTAACTTAATAAATGCAATGATTCACTTAACTGTGGCAAGAAAAGTCGTAAAATGGGGCAAACTTACTTAACAAATGTTTCACTTAGCAACATAAATTTTGGGCTCAATTGTGGTCGTAACTCAAGGACTACCTGCATTACAATAGTGGCTAACTGTTAAACAGTGGGGTTTTTTTATTTCCAGTGGCTAGGTTTCTTGCTTATTTGTGACAAAATATGTTTCACTAAAATGCTTTTCATACTTCTAAGGGATTTTTTAAGTTTCATTTCACAATGCACTTAGTGTAAGTGTAAGTATATTTTTGACATTTCTACCTCTTTATGTGTTAGAATTGGAACAATAAATTAGATGTAACTTAAGCAGTATTTTTACTAGCTGGTTGTCTTTAGCAATTATTAATTTGTACTTTGGGAAAGGATAATCATTAAGTTTCAAATTTCAGTGATTTACCAATGTAAAGTCCTTTGGATTAATTGTACTGCCAAAGTCCAACTTCTAGATTTTTCTTTGTAAGTAAAGTATTTTCATAGTATCATTTAAAACAAAATTTTGCTTTATCTATGTATGAAATCATTTCTATAAAAAACCATGAATAAACAAAAACAAATTTAGTGTTTTGAGAAAATCTGTTATCTTGGTATATATTTTGATCTTGACTGAATTCTTTATTAATGGGCATCTGTGTGTATATGTGTCCAAATATATTTTCTACAATTAAAGCTAAATTTCATGAAATTCATGATTTTTTTTAAAAAAGATTTAAGGTAGAAGAATGTGTGTAGATGATATCCACCTTTGTTGACTATACACTAGCAATAGGGGTCTCAACCTATATTTATTTATTATTCATCGCACGTAATGAGACTATATAATACTAAAACTCTTGTCATGACCTTTATCCTGGGGTGCATCTCAGGGCAACAAATTATGAACAAAATTACCTCAAATAGGTGAACTTACAGAATGCATCCAAAATCTGGGAACCGTGACTCTAGAGCAGGCCTGTCAAACTGGCGGCCTGGCCCGCACAGGCCATGCCCACCCCAGCTCTGCAAAGGCAAAAAAAACCCATCGCAATATGTCACGATCCAGCCTGTGACCCGATCGAGTTTGACACCCCTGCTCTAGAGGGAATGAATTTGAGGAAGTTGTGGCTGCTTCAGTGCTACTGCCTGCTGCTTTGGATGTGTGATTTTCATTTTCAACATTCGATGAATTTCCCAGCCAGTCTCGCAATCCCTTGCTCCCTCCCTTAATCAGCAGCAGCCACTTACCAGCCTTTTGGGAAGGGGGGAGGAAGAGGGAGGAATGAACCCCACACACACCTACATTCTTCCCAGCCCATACACCATCCCTGTGTACTGCCCTGACTTGTGCTGTTCCAAGCTACAAGTCTTCCCTGTCCCCCATGTGCCTTCCCTAACCTATGCGGCATCTCTTGCACCTTTCTCCTAAGCACCTTTCCTGGCCCACAGTGCCCCCCACAGATCTTGCCCAACCATTCAACACCTCTTGGGCTCCCCTTCTCCCCATCTGTCTATACCACATGCCGGGTGCAATTTGCACAATACCTCTCATACATTCCCAGGCATCCTTAACGTACGCTACCTACTGTGCACCCTCTACAACCCATGGGTTATTTATAATACATGCCCACACACCCTTCCCAATGCATACAGTGCCTCTCATGCACCCGACATTATTATGACATGGAGGGAAAAGGGAGAGAAGGAAGATTTCTGATGTTCCCCACCAACTTCCCACAAGGAAGCTCAGTGGGGAAACTGGCAAGAAGTTGGAGGTCATTCCTGTTTCCACTGCTTTGTTGCCCACTTGTGCTCATTTTGTTTCTCTGTTTAGGTAAGGAAATGATCTCTGAAATGATGACCCAATAGGACAGGGGTTGTCTAGAATAATTAATAATTATATAATTAAGAGATTATTATGTAAGAGGGTGTACTTATACACACACATTTTAAATTCTGAAATTACATTATTTTGTATATTACATATATAATATGTAATAAATACAATAAATATGTATATTCATGATTTTTAAATGAAACATGGCAAAAAAGATTTTAAAGTGAATTGTTTTTGTATTATAATATAATATACACAATACAATAAAAACAATTCACTTTAAAACTTTTTTTGTCCTGTCTCATTTAAAAATCATGAATTAGCCTCCCTAAATAAATTACAAATCTATACTAAAAATAAACTAGCTAGGTAATTTTACCACATATTAGAAATTTTGCAGATTTCTGATAAATATTAGCTTACACATTTAGGTGTATGTGCAATCATTGAAAAGTTAGTAGAGATATTATGAACATCTATGAACCATTGCTTCTGCTTTTCTGTGCATCTTGCAAGATCTGAGTAATAGTACAGGTAGTTCTCGACTTATGACCATAATTGAATCCAGAATTATGGTTGTAGGTTGCGGTTGTTAAGCGGGTCGCCACATGACCTTGCCGGTTTTTCTGACCTTTTTTGCAGTGATTGTTAAATAGACACATTTTCCGCAATGGGTGTTTTTTTTCCAGAAACCAAAAGTGCTGGAAACTGGGAAAAAGCACTCAAAATGGTGGTTATGTGACCATGGGATGCTATGAGTAGCTGTAAATGCAAGCAACTTGCCAACTGCCCAAAATGTAATCACATGACTGCAATTTTAAAAGGAAGTCATAATTAGCTCTCGGGAGATCTGCTATAACTTCAAATGGTTGCTAAGTGAAGACTACCTATAAATAGGAACAGTGAATCAGGCACACAGGTATATTCTTGGTTATGGTAAATTTTAGCTTATAGTTTTCTCACAGAAATGGATTTGCGCCCTGATTTGAAAGGTCCTACATCTGTAGACCTATTAAATGTGCTCTTTCTTCTATCCAGTAGGGTTAAATAGCATGTATAAAATTAAATTTGTGAGAGAGTTGGTTAGCGTATAGGAAATAGTTTATTGTTCTGTTGATTTAAAATCAATTCCATTTGCAAAGCACTTAATTTTTTTTTTATCTAGTGCTAATTTGCCATTTTGGCAATCTGATTTGCTGCCTCATATAATATTCTTGCTTATTGAATTCTGGAGTTGATAGGTGTGCAGGCAGAGGTTTTTTTATTTTTAAAATAATAATCTGTTCCAATAAAGGAGAATATTTGTAGCTCAGGGTTGAAATGAGGGGTCCTTGGTGTTCTCTGAGCCTGCTTGTTTTCATACAGATGTCTTATTATCCAAACTTACTAGCACTGATTATGTTAACTAGTTTGGGTAATGAAACATCTACAAGAAAACAAGCAAACTCAGAGAGCACCAAGGACCCCTAATAATCTGTTCCTTGATTCCATGATGTTTCATTTACACTACCTTTACTTTGGAGGGAAAAAATGGGGGCTAACAAGTTAAAGATGAAGATGCATATTGTGTGCAGCAGGGTAATTGAGTATATTTTTCATTGTTAAATGAATATACTGTAGAAATATGTGATTGACCAAAATAATTGTTCTACATAAGGCCCTTCTGATATTCTGGGAATTATTTACCTAATAACATGTGATGTAGAGAAGTAAATTAATACCACTATTTAGACAGAACTCCTTCCATTCATATGGCGATTGTGGAAACGTATCTTTTCATATATTACATAAATGGAGAGCTTTAAATTAATGTGTTTTAAGGGACTTATTACAGTTTTATTTAACATTTGTACTAAATTTACACAACTTTATTTTATGATATGCACTAATGTACAACAGATTTATTTTGATCATTAAGAAGGTCTATTACCTCAATATTATTTTTAGGTGTTTTTTTTTCTTGGAATCTTTATTATCTTATATTGTTGATATAACAACATATCTAAAAGGGAGGCAGTCTATTAGTTCAAAGAAGCATGTGGTAATATAGATGTTACATGAATTATGACAGAATATTAAAATAGATTTATAAAGATAAAAAAGATAAAACTATATTCCTTGAAAATCAAGTATTTAGCCTTCGCAGCTAGAAATGTCTGTTAGCACAACATGCTTATCCAGATTCATGTTTTGAATTTGCACTGTGTTCTTGATATTAAATTAGGCATATGGAACAGGTTTATAAAGCACTCTTAAGTTAAAACATAGTTTTCTAGTTTGTGTACATTGTGCACATATAACCTCTCCTTTGCTTTGAGTTTTCCCAGACTATATCTTTCCAACAGCAGAAACTAAATACAATGCATTCAGAAAGTATTCAGACCCCTTTCACTTTTGTCAATTTTGTTATGCTGCAGCCTGATTCTACAGTTGTTGAAATTCATTTTTTTCTCATTAATCTACACTCAGTACCTCATAATAACAAAGTGAAAACAGAAGTTTAGAAATGTCTGTAAATTTATATTCAAAAGAAAAAACTGAAATATCACATTGGCGTAAGTATTCAGACCCTTTGCAACAATACTTGAAATTTAGCTTATGTGCCTCCTATTTCTCTTGATCATTGCTGACATGTTTCTACACCTTGATTGGAGTTGACCTGTGGTCAATTAAATTGATTGGATGTGATTTGGAAAGGCACACACCTCTCTATAAGGTCTCACAGCTGACAATGCATACTGTAGCAGAGCAAAAGCCATGAGGTCAAGGAACTGCCTGCAGAGTTCAGACAGGATTATTGCAAGGCACAGATCTGGGGAAGACCACAGTAAAATTTCTGCTGCACTGAAGGTTCCTATGAGCACAGTGGCCTCCATAATTCTCAAATTGAAAAAGTTTGGCACAACCCAGACTCTTCCAAGAGCTGGTGGCCCAGTCAAACTGAACAATCAGGGGAGAAGGGAGTTAGTAAGTGAGGTGACTAAAAACCTGATGGTCACTCTGACTGAGCTCCAGAGATCCTGTGTGGAGATGGGACAGAGATCCAAAAGGACAACCATCACTGCAGTATTTCACTGATTTGGGCTTTATGGCAGAGTGGCTAGACGGAAGCCTATCCTCGGTGCAAAACACATGAAAGCTCACTTGGAGTTTGCAAAAAAAGCACCTGAAGGATTCTCGGACTGTGAGGAACAATACTCTCTGGTCCAATGAAACCAAGATTGAACTGTTTGGCCTCAATTCTAAACATTATATCTGGAAGAAACCAGGCACCGCTCATCACCTGCCCAATACCATCCCAACAGTGAAGCGTGGTGGCGCAGCATGCTGTGGGGATGTGTTTCAGAGCATGGATTGGGAGACTGGTCAGCGTTGAGAGAAAGCTGAATGGAACAAAGTACAGGAATATCCTCAATGAAAACCTGTTCCACAGAACTCAGGACCTCAGACTGGGCCAAAGGTTCACTTTCCAACATGACAACGATCCTAAGCACACAGCCAAGACAACACAGGAGTGGCTTAAGGACAACTCTGTGAATCTCCTAGTGGCCCAGCCAGAGGCCTGACTTGAACCCTCTAGAATATCTATGGAGGGACCTGAAAATGACTGTCTACTGAAGGTCGCCATCCAACCTGACTGAGCTTGAGAGGATTTGCAAGGAAAAATAGCAGAAAATCCCCTAATCCAGGTGTACAAAGCTTGTTGCGTCATACCCAAAGCGGCTGTAATTGCTGCCAACAAAGTACTGAGTGAAGGGTCTGAATACTTATGCCAATGTGATATTTCAGTTTTTTTCTTTGTAATAAATTTACAGACATTTCTAAAATTTTGTTTTCACTTTGTCATTATAGGGTACTTATAGATTAATGAGAAAATGAATTTCAACTGTAGAATCAGACTACAGCATAACAAAATTGACAAAAGTGAAGGATCTGAATACTTTCTGAATGCACTAAGACTTCTAGACTCAAGGTTAAATCTGCTGAATAATTGTAATATATAATTCTATAAAAATAATAGGTTAGCTATGAGATCTCTGTAAAGTCTTTAGAATAGAAGAAATACGGTAATATGTAACTTATACTTTTAATGAAACATCAGTGGCTGCAAAGAGGGTTAGAATGGATTTTTAAATCACTAGGAAAAGAACATTGAAATCAAAATAAAAGCAATATCTTAAATAATTTCTTGGGACTAAATATAAATTATATAAAAGCAGGGATAAGTTGTAAAACTTAGAAGCTTTTTAGTAGGAGAAAGCTGAACAACACTGATACTAGAATGTATAGTAATTATAGCAATTATGCTGTATGTTGTAGCTGAGCAGTTAGATTGTAATGATAAAAGATGCTCTGAGACAAGGAATGTAATCACTATTCCTATTTTAAAAATGTAGAGTATATATTTCATGAATTAATTATGAACTGCATAACATGTGGAATCTTTCATATTATCCTCTTTGTTTTGCCAATCATCTTAATTTTAATGTTAATGTTAATGTTCGGAGACTACAATTGGTACAGAATGCGGCTGCGTGANNGCTAGTCTCTCTTGCAGTATGCATCCACTGAATTTTCTCATAATGCGTTTTCTCACAATGTGTGGTGGCCAGTGAGAAATTTCCTGAGATTTCTGGGTGAAATTTTGAATTCTTGTGAGATTTGGGGTGAGAATGTTAACATCTAAGGAGATTTCAGAATGATAGTGAAAACACTTTATAAAGCTTGGTGATTTGGCCATTGAAAAGGTATGTTTATTTTAGCACATCTCTACCAGAGACCTCCTGTGGTATTTCATGAACCACTAGTAGACCCTCAACTATTAGTTGTTAAATCAGAAATAATTTCTTTTATGGTAATTTTAAGATACAACAAGGGCAAGAAAAGGGGGGGGAAAAGAAGGGCGGCATACAAATTTAATAAATAAATAAATAAATAAATAAATTTTGAATTGATAGTAGTAGGTTGAATATAACCTACTACTATCATTAAGGTGAGATCGTGAAAATGCCTTTTTGGCATCTTCTTTCTGGACCATGGATATTTTTCAATTTTAGACCACATCCTGATCACCTTTGTTATAACTGTCTCATTTGGTTGAGGTTTAATTAGTTACATGATCCCTTAGATTCCATCATTTCTTAGATATCAGTTTAATTCAAATTTCAGTGATTTTGTGGATGCATTTGGCAGGAATTTTTGGAAAAAAAAAACATTTTCGAGCTCTAGGCTATTCTTGTGGAATTTCAGTCTTAAATATTCTGAGATTACTTGTAATCTTGGCAACTTCATGGTACGTTACTAAAATTGAATTAAGCATAAAAAAGTTAGCAAATTGCTTCTGATACAGAATTTGGGGAAAACATTGTTTATATTCCTTTATAAATGACTTGTCCCATTTATTTGTGCTTTTTGTTCTTCAATTATAGTCATACCATACTATTACATTTGGGGCTCTTAGCTTTTACAGATTCCTACTGGAAAAATTTCTCTATTCATGAAAAAGTTGGTGAAGCTGGATTTCCCCCTGACCAAGTTCATGGTGATAGTTCAACAAGATTCCTTTGGTCAAAATTCTGAGCCTCAAACTGCAGTTGGTGCCTTTATCAAGTTTCCTCAATCTTTAGCAAAAGAAGTTTACACAATTTCTATAATTTTAAACATATTAATTATCCAGTCATTCAAAAATACTTATCATTATTAAACAAGATTATAAACATCTCTAGTTTTAAAATAAACCTAAACAAAGTCTTAACCAAAATTTTAGCATCTGTATCAATTCATTTTTCAAAATACACTCTGTTAGTAATTTTTACATTTCTTTCATCTTTGTGTATTATGGTGTATCACTGAAGTAATCCCAAGAGAAAATGAAATCCCATTATTTTCTCTATATTCTGTTCATCATAGCAAAATATAATCTCAATTATACATCTTTACATTCTTATAAAAATCTCATTAAAGATTATGATGATGTTAGTTGCAAAGTCGTGTCCGACCCATCGTGACCCCATGGACAACGTTCCTCCAGGCCTTCCTGTCCTCTACCATCCTCTGGAGTCCATTTAAGCTCACGCCTACTGCTTCAGTGACTCCATCCAGCCACCTCATTCTCTGTCATCCCCTTCTTCTTTTGCCCTCAATCGTTCCCAGCATTAGGCTCTTCTCCAGTGAGTCCTTCCTTCTCATTAGGTGGCCAGAGTATTTGAGTGTCATCTTCAGGATCTGGCCTTCTAAAGAGCAGTCAGGGTTGATCTCCTCTAGGACTGACCGGTTTGATCGCCTTGCAGTCCAAGGGACTCGCAGGAGTCTTCTCCAGCACCATAGTTCAAAGGCCTCAATTCTTTGGCGCTCAGCCTTTCTTATGGTCCAACTTTCACAGCCATACATTGCAACTGGGAAAACCATAGCCTTGACTATACGCACTTTTGTTGGCAGGGTGATGTCTCTGCTTTTTAGTATGCTGTCTAGATTTGCCATAGCTTTCCTCCCCAGGAGCAAG
>QLTV01000775.1:5363848-5376946 GCA_003457575.1 Thermophis baileyi | reverse complement strand
CTCCCGTTCCCCCTGTTGCTTCTTGACCCGAATATAGGTTTCTCACGAGACAAATAAGATGGTCTGGTACTTCCATCTCTTTAAGACCTTGCCACAATTTCTTGTGATCCACACAATCAAAGGCTTTAGCATACTCAATGAAGCAGAAGTACATAGATGTTTTTCTGGAACTCCCTAGCTTTCTCCATGATCCAGCATATGTTGGCAATTTGATCTCTAGTTCCTCTGCCTCTTCGAAATCCTGTCTATACTTCTGGTAGTTCTCAATCCACATACTGCTGGAGCCTAGCTTGTAGGATTTTAAGCATAACTTTACTAGCATGTGAAATGAGTGCAATGGTGCGATAGTTTGAACATTCTTTGGCATTGCCTTTCTTTGGAATTGGAATGTAAACTGACCTTTTCCAATCCTGTGGCCAGGGGTGGGTTCCACTTACCTTCCCTACCGGTTTGCATCGCGATGGAAGTGACGTCACACAAAAGACCCGGAAATGACCCTTTGCGCATGCGCAGAGGGTTTTTTGCAAGCCGCGGCGACCGGAGGACCGGTTTGGGAGTGTAGACCGCCGGTCATTGCTGCCGGTTCTGCGAGCAGCAGTAAATTTCTGCTACCTGTTCTAAAGAACCGGTCCAAACCGGCAGCAACCCACCACTGCCTGTGGCCACTGTTGAGTTTTCCAAATTTGCTGGCATATTGAGTAGCACTTTTACTGCATCATCTTTTAAGATTTTGAATAGATCAGCTGGAATACTGTCACTCCACTAACTTTGTTGTTGCTCAGACTTCCTAAGGCCCATTTAACTTCACATTCCAGGATGTCTGGCTCGAGGTCAGTGACCACCCCATCATGGTTATCAGGGACGTTAAGCTTGTTCTTGTATAGTTCTTCTGTGTAATTTTGCCACCTCTTCTTAATCTCTTGGGTGTATCTTTCTCTTTCTCCCTTGCCTTTCGCTTCCCTTCTTTCCTCAGCTATTTGTAAAGCTTCCTCATTTTGCTTTCTTGCATTTCTTTTTCTTTGAGATGGTTTTAGTTGCTACCTCTTGTACAATGTTGTGAACCTCCGTCCATAGTTCTTCAGGCACTCTGTCTATCAGATCTAATTCCTTAAATCTATTTGTCACCTGTACTGTATATTCATCAGGGATATGATTTAGTTCATACCTGAGTGGCCTAGTGCTTTCCCCTACTTTCTTCAACTTAAGCCTAAATTTTGCAACGAGATGCTCATGATCTGAGCCACAGTCGGCTCCTGGTCTTGTTTTTACTGACTGTATAGAGCAGTGATGGCAAACCTTTTTCTGGTTGCGTGCCAAAAGTGTGTGTGTGCGCCTGTGATATCACGCGTGTGTGCCGGGACCCACAATGCAATGCGCGCCCCACCTGCGTATGCGCGCATGACTGCCCCCTGCGCATGCGCACATGACTACCCCCTGTGCATGCACGCTTTCCCACACATGTGCCATCTGCACATGCCCCCCCCCCAGCCCATTTTGGGCCTGGAAAGCCTCCTGCACCAAACTTTGCCAGCGCGAACGGTCTGCCGCCACTGCTCCTCATCCTCCTGCCAGCCTCGCGCTCTGGGCAGCATCCAGCATGGCCGTTCGCGGCGGCAAATGTTGGTGCCTTAGACTTCTAAGGGAGCATTCCCGGCCAGTGCGCCTCTTACCACTTACCGCAGCTGCCGGGGAAGCGGCAGTGTGAGAACTGCCGCCGCCAGGCGCGAAGGGGTGGGGGCGGCAGGAACAGCAGGCTGGGGTTTCCCTCCCTCCCCGCCAGAGGCTTTTTTCCTTTCCAGACCAGCTCCAAGCAAGCTGTGAACAAACTTCAACAACTCTTGTGCCGCCGCCTGCACCGCTTGCTTGGAGCTGGTCTGGAAAGGAAAAACAACAGCTGAATTAGGCAGGACTTGCCCCACCCAGCTGCAGGGGGAAGGTCTCCGAACGGGTCTCCCTATGTAGCCTCCCCGCTGAACTACCCCAGTGTTGCATGCTGGTTATTACCGGCTCTTCATCCCCCTCTGCACCCAGGTAGCGGTCGGTGGCCCCGGGTAGCGGCGTCTTGTTGGTCTTGGGGATGGGGTGCAGAGCCGGTAACAGCATGCAAGTAGAGGGGAAGCTTTTCGCGCCCCCAGCTCGTTCGTGCAGGAAAGAGCGGGCGCTCGGAAGAGATCAGAGGGCGGGCTCCTTTTGGGTGGGTGAACACTGGGGTAGTTCAGCGGGGAGGCTACGTAGGGAGACCCATTCGGAGGGACCTGGGTGGGGCAAGTCCTGCCTAATTCGGCTGTTATTTTTCCTTTCCAGACCAGCTCCAAGCAAGCGGAGCAGGCGGCGGTGCAAGAGCTGCTGACGTTTGTGTACAGCTTGCTTGGAGCTTGGATATGGCTACGCGTGCCACCTGTGGCACGCATGCCATAGGTTCACCATCACGGGTATAGAGCTTCTCCATCTTTGGTTGCAGAGCACATAGTCAATCTGATTTCTGTGTTGACCTTCTGGTGATGTCCATGTGTAGAGTCGTCTCTTGGCTTGTTGGAACAGAGTGTTTTCTATGACCAATGTTTTCTCTTGGAAAAATTCTACCAGCCTGTGCCCTGCTTCATTTTGTACTCCAAGGCCAAACTTGCCTGTTATTCTGGTTATCTTTTGGCTTTATCTTTATCGTTTGGCTACATTAAAGATGTAGGCTATCATAAACTTCACTTTTTAAACCCACATACTTACCAATAGTCAAAATTAATATTATGCTCAAATGTTTTCTACCTCAACAAAATAATCATTATTCATAAACCTCTGCCAAGGTTTATTTACTCATTCATTTATTTGGGGGGAGGGGGGTATGCACCATCTTATTGTAAAACATTTCTGGTATGAAAATCAACAACCCTTTGGGATAAGATAGTTCAAACCTCAGTCTCCGGAAATTTAAGGTCACATCTTCCCATTTAACTTTTGCCTGGTTTACATCTGGTAAAACTGAAACCTTTCTTTTTCTCAAATTTCAATAAATATTTCTTTTAAAATTATATTTCGGTTTTTAGCTTTTAATACTAAATCAGAATGCTCACAAGAAATTTCTTCCTGTATTTTTTTCTTTCAATAAAAACAGAGGACTTAAAACATAAGTATTTATAGAATGTCCTTCTTTATCTTTAATTTCCATTTTATATTTTATTTGTTTACAATCCACATTAATTATATCAAACTTGGCTTCTAAGGGTTATAACAATATTTTAATAATTCCATTTATAGAAATGTGCTTTATTTAAAAACTGCATAATCACACACACAAAAGAAAATTGAAAAACTTTGTCGTCTTGTTTTAAAAGCTAAAGGCAAATCCCAAATTGATTTTTTAGTCCAAACTAACTTCTGAAATATTGAAAATCACCAAGAGAGATAAGACTTCATGATTGAGGGAAACCACTCAAAAGATTAATACTTTAAATAAAGTTTACAAAAATAAAGCTTACAAAATAAGTCAGGTTTAGTGTTTGTTTGTCCTGGCTGAACTATAGCATTTAACTTGAAACCCCACCTCCCAACTGGTCACTCACCAGGCAATCATAAAAACATCCTTTTTGTGACCTTGCAAGCATCAGCTGTCTGGAGGTCATATGAGTTGATTTTTAAAAAAAATTCTCCTTACATCTAGGTAATTCTTCAGGCTTCTTGAAATCTGCCTGGGCCCCAAAAACATAACTCAACCTGGGCTGCCACTTCAGGGAAGCTCTTTAACCCATAATTTCCCCATCAGAAATTACAAATAAATTTTAAATACGAGTTTAAGGACTGTAAAAAGAAACTTATATATATATTGTGTGTGTGTGTATACACACACACACACACACACACACACAGCAAAAGGTATGCAGATATAATGCAGATTTTGGAAAGTTACAAATAGACTAGAGGTCAAGATGTATTTTAAACGAGATTTTGAAATAAATTGTATGAAGTTTGAGACTGATCTGAAAATGGATTTAAAAATTGCGGGCTACAAGAATGATATGGAAAAAAAAAAGCTAGATATACCAAAGAAACTGGCTGATGTCTTAGTAATTAAAAGGGATATAGAAATAACACAGAATGACTTGGATAACTTTAGTATATTGGATATATAAAAGATACTTGTTGAAATTATGAAGAAATTTAATGCAAAAAAAAAGTAAAATGAATGTAAATCATGTTCTAGGACATTTTTGAAGGAAGGGATTGAAAATCAAGATAGTTAAAAATAAAAGGAGGAAATTTAAAGTTAGTTTATTTGATCAAGATTAAAATAGATGTCATCGCTGATAACCTTTAATGGACTTTTGCAGATCAGAACTGAGCAAGGTTTAAGGATTCGTTTATAGATAAGAGATAAGGGAAGACGATAGTTTGTATTTTAAGAGAAGGTATTTGCTAAAATTGTTTATACTTGTGATGAAGGGGGAAGTCATTTCTTTATATATGTCTTCGATGTGTGTGTGGGTAACTTTTTTCCTTTTCGTATTTTATTTTTCTTTTGGTTTTTATTTTATTTAATTGTAATGTTTAATAAAATTATTTTTAAAATTCTAAGCATCATTTTTTGCATTTTTCCTCTTATAAGGGGAATACCCTGTTAACATTTCCTATATTTTGAGAATTTAGTGTAACTTTGTGGAGGGAGGCTATTTATGGGTCTCTATATTGATATGTTTGTAAGTTTTTCAAAGAAATACTTATTTGTTTCTTGGATTGCTTGGTGCTGTGATTGGTAAGGAAATACAATTATTGCTCTTGAGAAATAAGGGGAGGCAAAAGTATATGGGATAAAAAAGGAAAGCTGTTTGGAAACAGAAAGCTCCAAAATACAAAATAAAACCATGGAAAAGGAAAAGAGATTAGCAGATGGGAACTGAAGAATTGACAGCTAAGATTAGATAATCCAAAATATGATCATCTGACTACATAGGTGCCACAATTTGCCAGAGCAGCAGGGTTTGTGGCTTTCCACAGTAAGACACATGGAAAATTATGAAGGATAATCTATTGTGTTATAAAAGGACACTTCTTATTAGCTGTATTACAGATATCAGAAATGTTCGTACCAGTGCTAGATTTAGTATAGACATTGCATCTTCAAGAATAATGAAGAAAATGGCAGTATTGGACAGGGAACATGAAACTGTTTAGTGGACATTTTTGTCTTACAGCTTGGAAAAGAATGCTGAAAAATTGATTAAAAGATCTAATAGAATTTTACTCACTCATGTTGGAAGCACCAAAGATTAGCCAAGGACATACATCACTGTTGCCCAGGGGATGCCCAGTTGGGGCTCCTTTCACCTCCCCATCAATGTGCCCACTGAAGTGGTGCCTATCTATCTACTCGCGGTTGCATGCTTTCAAATTGCTAGGTCGGCAGGAGCTGGAGCTCATAGAATTTTACTGTGTTTCGGAAATAATTTAGAAAAGACATTTTTCCCACCAAAACATGGCTGCATAAACTTGTGGGCAGGTTACTACATTCATACCTACACACATCCTAAAACATTGTCACAGAAAGTGTCTGGGCACTTAACTGTCCAAAAAAGAGCCAAATCCTAATATTCAAATAAATGTAATTCTAATAGCTTAAGAAGAAGAGAAAATGTGAATGCAAATAATAATAGAATAGATTTCTACTCCTGGGTTTCCTATAATTTATAAAATAGCTTACTTTATAATTGCTTAATAGTAACTGCTTTTGGAAGTAACATATTTGATGATAAATTATGCTAAAAGTCGTTGAGGGTGTATAGGTGTCCTAGGAAATGTACCGGTACATAAATTGATGAAATAATGTAGACACCAAGTAGATTTATAAAACACATTTTAAATTAATCCAACTCCATATCTGATTATTGTGGATAGATGAGGTACAGTCTTGAACATTGATTATACTTAACTGTGTACTGGAATTCAAAGTTGAGAGTCTCGGGAACATGTTAGATAAGATAAAGTTAGTAGGGCAGCATAGGACTCTTGGGAGAGAAGATAATAGCTTCTCAAAAGATTGCCATTGATCAAATAGGTGACCACCAAGAACTGAATTACGTTTCCAGGTTTCCCGTGCCCACTCTTCATGAATTTAACCTTTGGGGCTCTTTCAGTCGTCAATTTAAACTTCTAGTTGCTAAAGTTTCAGAAGTTCAGTGTCTCTCAAAATACAAGATATAATTCTTCATATATTTTTAATAAGATTGTTATATGTGAATGCATGTATGTAAGATAGATGCAACCTAATTGGCAGCTGATAGTTTACTGTTTCTTTATGTAGCTGCTGTTTACTATTAAGTTATTGTTTACTGTTAAGTAATTATTGTTTACTGTCTACAGGTATCAAAAAGTATGTTGTTGGCTTAATTATCAAGACCTCCTCTGATCCATCGTGTGTTGAAGTGAGTAAAAGTTCCTTGGAGATGAGATAAGATGGTCCTTGTAAATTAAATAGGATATGTCTTAATTTCTTTATTTTTCTCTCTTATCCTCTCCCTTCTCCCTCATTCAGAAAGAGAAAGTATACATTGGGAAATTGAACATGATTCTTGTTCAGGTGAGTCGAATTTCTGGTCTTTATATATTATTTAAGTCTGGAGTAATAATTGTTCACTATATTCACTTTTCATGTTTTGCAGATACTAAAACAAGAATGGCCAAAACATTGGCCAACATTCATCAGTGATATTGTTGGGGCCAGCAGAACAAGTGAAAGCCTTTGCCAGAACAACATGGTCATCTTGAAGCTATTGAGTGAAGAAGTTTTTGATTTTTCCAGTGGACAGATAACTCAAGTGAAAGCCAAACATTTAAAGGACAGGCAAGTGATTAATATAAGGAGTATACCAGAAATGCAATTCTGAATTGTAATGAAAAACAAATCAAATTCTCTACCTAATGAGCCGAGGTGGCGCAGTGGTTAGAGTGCAGTACTGCAGGCTACTTCAACTGACTGCTAGCTGCAGTTCGGCTGTTCAAATCTCACCGGCTCAAGGTTGACTCAGCCTTCCATCCTTCCGAGGTGGGTAAAATGAGGACCCAGATTGTTGGGGGCAATATGCTAACTCTGTAAACCGCTTAGAGAGGGCTGTAAAGCACTATGAAGCGGTATATAAGTCTAAGTGCTATTGCTATTGCTAATGTCAAGAGCCTTGAACATAAGAAAGTGGTATCAGTTAAGATACATTTTATTGAATTGTGTTCCTTGATACCAAGAAACCATTACTTTCCATTTCCTCTGTCATAGACAAAAGTAGTTTATCCATCTCTTACCTTCCTGTGCCAAAGAAGATACATGCCAGACAACTCCATAGTAACTGAGCTGCCTCACTTAAAAAATGATGAGCCTTGTTCTGACTTCCTACCTCAGCAGTCATTTTGCATCTTTGGTGAAGGTGCAGAATTTCCTTTGGTGATTCTGCAAGTTTTATCTTTACCTTTTCTTTTTTGGGAGAAAAGGGCTAGTAAACTTTTTTAGATTAACAGCTGGAGATTTCCAGTTTCTTATGGATACACATAGACTGTTGAACTTCTAATCACTGTCTTTGTCTTGAATATATTTATAAGGGTTTGATAAGTGTCCTGTTGTAATTTAACTGTGTTTGTATTTTAAAGTTATGCTGTAGAAATTGAGCTTTTATTTTAAAAAGTAGCTTAAATGTTTATCATTTAATTCATATTTAGTAATTGTATTGGCAATAATATGGCATGATAATACAAACAGCTAGAGAAGAACCCCTCATTTCACTAGGTGCAGTGGGAGTGGATGAGATAGCAGGAGTTCTTTGTTGGAACTCCCCTTCTTAGTAACAACTTGCCAGGGTAAAGGTGATTCCCATTCATGAGCTCCTGGATGCTTACAAAGACTATTCCAAAGAGCCTTTGGGGATTGATTAATGTTATCATTACTGTATATATATTGTTTGAATGAAAATAAAATATTAAACTGTCCCCATACATTAAAAAATACTCTACATGGGGTGTACTTACTTTTTCACACAATCATAACCTATGCATTAATATCTATATTCCACCTTAGTCCTATATACTAAGGTGGTAAATGAAACTGCCTAATACTAAACCTGATTATTTTCTCTTGCTACTAGCATGTGCAATGAATTCTCACAGATATTTCAGCTATGTCAATTTGTGATGGTAAGTTTTATAATATTATTGTTTATAAGATATCACTTCACAATATAGGTGGATTTGCTCACATATCATTTTATTAACAGGAGAACTCTCAAAATGCTCCTCTTGTTCATGCGACATTGGAAACTTTACTTCGATTTCTCAACTGGATTCCACTGGGCTATATTTTTGAGACCAAATTGATCAGTACATTAATATACAAAGTGAGTACTTGCTATGTGTAGATTAATTTACTGAGAGCAAAAATTAGATCTTGAGTTTGCCTAATAAACAAGACATTGCAGCTTATGTTGTTGTTTTTTTCTTTTATAGTTTTTAAATGTTCCTATGTTCCGAAATGTTTCTTTGAAGTGCCTGACAGAAATTGCTGGTGTCAGTGTGAGTCAGTATGAGGAACAATTTGTCACACTCTTTACTTTAACCATGATGCAGTTGAAACAGGTAACTTCACATTCAATTATTGATCTTTTCTATTTGCCTGTTAAATAAGTAGTATAAATATAAATACCGTATTTTTCAGAGTATAAGACGCACTTTTTCCTCCCTAAAAGAAGCTGAAAATTTAGGTGCATCTTATACTCCGAATGTAGCTTTTTCGAAGCTTTTTTTCAGCCCTAACGAGGAGTGATCTTCCGGAGCAATCTTCCGTGCTTTGCCTGCTCCCTCCAACTCTCAGCTGTGCTTTAGAAGCTTTTTTTCAGCCCTAACAAGAGGTGCAAGTGAAGTGATCTCCGTGCTTTGCCTGCTTTTCTCAATGCTTCTCTCTCCAAAGATCAGTTGTGCTTTAGAAGCTGTTTTTTATCCCCAAGCAGGGGATAAAAAGCGCTCAAAACCAGCAAACTAATGTGCTGAAGCTGACCAGACTAAGGACGCTAGCCAGATGAATACCTGGTAGGCAGATTTTTCCCCCCGCCCATGTTCCTCTCCAAAAACTAAGTTGCATCTTATACTCCGAAAAATACGGTATGTCCTGCTCACATTGAATAAGCTGCTCTTGGCTTGTTTTCCCCTACAGAAGCCTTTTTTTTTTAATCCTGACCAACTGCAAAGGCTTTAATACACAATTACACATTAATAACTATACAAAATGTTAAGTGCATGGTAATATATACTTTTTTAGATTAACAGCTGGAGATTTCCAGTTTCTTATGGATACACATAACTTGTTATGTTGAACTAATTTCTAATCACTGTCTTTGTCTTGAATATATTTATAATGATTTTATAAGGGCTGTATTTAGACTCTATCTTGAAAGGAGATAATAATTAGCTTTGGGCTAGACTTTGATGTAAGACCTGAGGTCCTTTTGGCCCTAAAATGCTTCAGAGTGTAACTCTTAATTGAATTTATATGCTGCCCAGAATCATTTCTTATGAATGAATAGCTATATAAATTTGATTAATAAAAATGTATAAGGGGTTCAGAAAAGTCAGGACTGTCATTCAAAATCTTTTATGAATTTATTTTTCTATTCCACCTACCATTTAGAACTACTTTATTCACCTTAACTTTATTCACTTATTATTGCTATTACTACTATCTACTACTACTAGAAAATACCTTATAGCCATGTTTAACCACAGATAGATAGCTTATTAAGTGCAGTTCCTGCTCACAATCTGCTGAAATTCTGTCATTGGAAAATCTTACCTTTGACTTTCGTAGCATCTGGTCCACTTAGAAGTTCTCCTGGTCTCAAAGATTGGTGTAGCCATTCAGGAAATTATACAGAGTGTCCCAGACTGCCTGCTTGGATAGAAGAGACACAAATATTCAAGAGCATTATGTCATTTTAGTTAAATAATCAGAAATGTGTTTGTGTTGATGCACAGAGAGTTATTTTATTGATTGAGTTTGCTTGTGTGTCATTCACTTCGGAAGGTTTTTGGTAGCTAACTTTGACAGTTTATAAATATATAAAATGACGATCATATTCATATAAAAAATGTAAACACCATGTGCCTGTGAACCCCAGCTGCAATTAGAATACCCTTCTCCCATGAAAGTAGAAAGGATTTTATTAAAATCTAAGCGGGATAGAGTCAATTGAATCTCTTGACAGGAAGGAGTTAAAAAGAGCAGAGGGCTACTGAAGGTTGCTGATAGGTCCAAAATTGTCCAAAATAGTCAGATTAAGCAAAAGCTTCCTAATCAGAGGTGACAGGAATACTGCTCATTTAAAGAAGCATTGATTACAGACGATGCAATCTCCTGCCAATTCATGGTAGGCAGGCCTTAACCAACCGTGAAGATCCCATCCCCTGTCTTGGGACTCAACGACATAAAATAATTCCATTTCATAAGACAAGACCCCAGTCATCTCTATGGGTGCTGTCCAGCTGGAATCCAGTTCCTCCTCATGTTTATGAGTGGTTTTGTCCACCAAATGCTGCAAGAATTCTTCACAGTGTTTCTTCAAATGGTCTTGATGAATATTCTTCTATTGAAGTGACGGAGTCATCTTAAAAAGGCCAAAGGGTAGCATTAAGCCAGTGCCATAACTATAGCAAAATGCTTTCTGCTGCTTGAATCACTTCTGTATATACACCAATGTAAGCTCATGCTTGCACAGATCAAACTGAAGATGGATCTTCCTCCAGGGACATTCAATGCATTTCTACTACTCAATTTAAACTGCTCAGTAACCAGTGAGCTGCAATGAATGTGTGAACAAGAGATGCCTCTCCAGTACAATTTAGTTCAACACTCCGCAGACCCTTTATTCCAGGAGATGACCAGAATTTCATCTGAACAGCCCACCAAATCCTTGAGAAAAGACCTCTGAAAAGCCACAAGATACATAAAACAGCTGTAGCAGATTGATTTAATAGGTGCTCCTCTGTTGCAGGGGGGAGTCGCACTACAAAATTCCATAGCATAGTGTGAGATCTCTCATGTGTCAGTGCCATGGTTGCCATAGCAGCCATGAATTCCAGAGCCACTCCAGATCTGCTGAAGAAAGGTAGGTTCCCATTACTATATCTGGGAAAACTCCATCATCACAACAATCAAGTTAAACAGTAATGCATACAACCAGCAAACCAAATTGGGCTCTCTAGCCCAGCCAGATTTATTCTAAATATCTTTAGTGTAGCACATCTTAAGTCTCAGATTACAACTTCTCCCTACCTGCTGCTTGACCAGGAACTGCATCTATTGCAAATGTCAAAAACCAGGTGAACAGATTTCCAACAGAGAAACATGTCATCCTCTTGCACTCAGGTTTCAGTAATAGAAGGTACAGTAAAAGGATTTGTTAATTGCTCAAAATCAGCCTTAATGCTATATCTCTGAATAGCATACTATCTTCAGCTGAAAATACATGTGGAACTTGCAAGTGGACTGAAATTTCATTCCTCTCAGTTAAATTATTTATAGCTTCAATCCAAAGAAAAGTAAATCAGAATATTTAATCAAAGCTTTGTTACAATAAGTGTGGAAGTATTAGTTGTCATTTCTGATATACTATGTTTGAAGTCTAGTCCTGTATATGGATGAGAACTTCCATGAGTTTCTCAGATGAAAGTTGTGTAAGAAGTATTTTTTAACTCTAGGGCAGCCTTTCTTAACTGGGGTTCTATGGGAGGTTATAATTTTAAAAAATACATTTTTGACCTTTATACACTGCAATGCTAGTGCTCAAGTTTTAATGCTCTGATACTTGGTGGCAACCTGCTGTTTTGCTGTTGTAATTTTTGTAAAACGTTACAGATCAGAAGTGAATTGTATATCCAAGTTTTCATATTTTTTGCAAATTTTATGTAATGATTTACTGAGATCAGAATTTTTTTTTCAAGGGTTCCTCCAAGATAAAAAGGTTGAGAAAGTCTGCTCTGGGGAATAAATACAATGTAATATCTTCATTTATGCATGTTTTATGTCATACACAAAAATAAGATTATTAGCAGCACTTAACTTTAAGTTCAAGATTATAACTACATTTTACTTTCTTAGATGCTTCCTTTGAACACCAATATTCGACTAGCGTATTCCAATGGAAAAGATGATGAACAGAATTTCATTCAGAATCTCAGCTTGTTTCTCTGTACCTTTTTAAAAGAGCATGGTCAACTTATAGAAAAACGTTTAAATCTGAGAGAGACGTTAATGGAAGTAAGCTCCTTTTTATTTTTATTCACACCTATGTCAAATTGAAGATGTGCAGTTAAGTTTACTTTATTGTCATTGCACCTCGTACAACGAAATTAAATGCCATCTTCAGTGTACATTATAACTATAAAAATAAAACACAAACACACATCCTTCACATTCTATACAATTGAATTGAAAAGCCGATATTGCATTAGTATTGCACTATACAGTAGAATTCAATATAGTTACTGCCCTGGGATAGAAGCTGTTTTTCAGTCTATTTGTCCTTGTTTTTATTATCTTGTACCGTCTGCCAGATGGTAAAAGTTCAAAAAAAGGGTGCCCAGGATGAGATGGATCTTTAAGAATGTTTTGAACTTACTTAAGGCAGCGGGAGCTATAAAGCTCTTCCAAAGAGGGAAGAGAGCAACCAATGATCCTCTGGGCAATGATGTTTATTATTATTATTACTATTATGGTGAAGACATTATTATTATTCATTATTATACTACTTTTAATATAATAAGAAGTGTCTGAGTTTGATTACCTCCTGTTTTATCTCTTCATTGGCCCAAGAAAGTCTTTATCTTGACTGTTTATACTCAATACAGGTAGTCTTTGACTTACAACAGTTCATTTAGTGACCATTCAAAGTTACAACGGCACTGAAAAAAGTGACTTATGACCATTTTTCACACTTACAACTGTTGCAGCATCCCCATAGTCATGTGATCAACATTCAGAGCCCATTGATCTTAATGAGTCAGGACTAGTATGTCCAAACAACAACTTGGATCAAAAAGAATGATCAGAGAGAAAGCAGAACAACAACAGAAACAAAAGAC
>QLTV01000775.1:5344190-5357208 GCA_003457575.1 Thermophis baileyi | reverse complement strand
GACCTCCAAGTTCCCTTCCAACTCTGTTATTCTATTCTATTCTAAATCTTCAGTTAGTTAATTGGTATATTAATGAAATTTTCATTATGATGGACTTCTATTACTAGTCTACTCAGAGGATTTGTCTTACTATATATTCTTTGTTAGTGCTACATTAACTGGCTCGGGGTATCAAGAAAAATGTCCTCATGTTTCGCATAATTACAGCATTTAATACAAGACGAGGTCATGTTTTTTTACAAGCATTTGATTTCAGTTATTTTACCTTATTTTTTATTTTATTTTTCTGCAATGCTGCTCTAAATTTTTTACCATAAATGAAAACGGAACTTTTTACAAACCTTGTGTTTCTGTAGGATCTTCTTGGACTCTGTGAGCAAAAAAGAGGAAAAGATAATAAAGCTATTATTGCATCAAATATAATGTACATAGTAGGACAATATCCAAGATTTTTGAGAGCCCACTGGAAATTTCTGAAGACTGTTGTCAACAAGCTATTTGAATTTATGCATGGTAACGTATCTGGAATTTAATTTGGATTGTGCAATAACAATATTAAAACCAGCAACAGTTACTGCTTTTCTATTAAATATCATAATAGATGGGTATATAAACAATTGGGAAATAGCTTCACAAAACATTCTTATATCGGCAACTATTTCTAATTTTTCTCTTTAGAAACTCATGATGGGGTCCAGGACATGGCTTGTGATACTTTTATAAAAATAGCGCAAAAATGTCGAAGGCACTTTGTTCAAGTTCAAGTTGGAGAAGTAATGCCATTCATTGATGAGATCCTGAACAATATTAACACAATTATTTGTGATCTTCAGCCGCAGCAGGTAATATCAAGTTATAATATTGCAAAAATATCTAAAATAAGGAAATGTGCAAACACATGGGCATCAATAAAGCAGGGTTTAATCTAGAATATACTTTTTGGATCTATTCTTTATTGAACAGTAAATTGCATCCATAGATATATAAAGATTTTAAAATAAAAAAGAAATGTAAGATTTGAAACTTACAGTTAACGGTTTTAGTGAAATTATTATTGAGTTCCAAACATATTCAATTATATATTTTAGTATACTTTTTCTTCAATTAGGTGCATACTTTTTATGAAGCAGTTGGATATATGATTGGTGCTCAGACTGACCAGACAGTACAAGAGCATTTGATAGAGAAATATATGTTACTCCCTAATCAAGTATGGGACAGCATAATTCAACAAGCTACAAAAGTAAGTGTTCATAATATGTATACTCTTTGCAGGCATGATTATAATTTCAGAAAATGTTGATTTCTTGTGAAGATTTAAGTTGGGTGTAATTTGTTTTGCTTTCAAAAAAAATTTGGTGAACAAGTATTTTATGGGAATTGTTTTATTGTGTATTGTGCACAATCAAAACATAAAACTATTCTGTGCATTAAATAATTAATATTGGGTGGTTCATCTCTGTACTAAAATACATATGTTACAAATATTTTTGTCTGTATACAAAGTGAAATGGAACTGTTGCATTCAATATTATTTATTTACCTATTTGTCATATTTAAATGGCCAACCATCTCACAAACAAGTTACAAGAATGGTGTACATCAAAGCTAAAAACCATATATGCAAACAAGTATTATTACTAAAATTTTAAAATTATAAAAAGTACAAAAATAAATACTAGGTGAAAAGCAATATTATACAATATTTCACCAGTCCCCTGGGATCCCCAAGCCAGATGACACAACCAGGTCTTGGGGGATGTCTGGAAATTTAAAAGGGATAAAGCTAGCCTCACTCTGGGGAGAATAATATTCTATAATGCAGGGGCCACAGCAGAAAAGACACACTGCCTAGGACTAGCTGAGTAAAGCTTCCTAGCCAATGGAACCTGCAGCATGCCCCCTCTGCTGGATCTGGTAGGACAGGCAGAAGTAATTGGGATAATTTGGTCCCATGCTGCATAGGGCTTTAAAGGTCAAAAACTGCATCTTGAGTTGTTCCTAGAAACATACTAACTTTTATATACTATTAGATGAAGGTCTGCTTTGCTTGCTAAATGCACAAATTTCTGTTTAACAGAATGTTGATATTCTTAAAGACTCTGAAACAGTTAAGCAGTTGGGGAGTATCCTGAAAACTAATGTGAGGGCATGTAAAGCTGTTGGACATCCATTTGTGATTCAGCTTGGAAGAATCTACTTAGATATGCTGAATGTGTATAAGTGCCTAAGTGAAAACATTTCTGCAGCTATTCAAGCAAATGGTAAGAATGACTGCTATAATTACAGTAATATTTTAGATCTTCTTACTTGGTTATTTATCATGTCAAACAAATGAACTAGACTTTGTAATGTAGAAGAGGAATCTAAAACAAATCACTGGATAATTGAGTAAAGATAATAAGAGCAAGTTTAAAAGTGGGTTGTATTGTGGGTATGGTCTGCTTAATTTGTGATTGGTGAATAAGCTTTATTGACATGAATATGATCCCACCAGATGAATTGTTGCAGAACCTAAATAGCTTCATACATTGTAGTTTAACAATAAATGCTAAATATAAAATCATATTTTGGTAACTTAAGACACATCAGCATAATTTCTTCATTGAAAATAGTACTTTAGCCTAACAATAAAACCCTGTCTTAAGTTTGAAGCACCCAAGCTCATTTGAGCATAAAAAAGGGAAAACTATTTTTTTTTTCTGTACTTACTTGGGCCTCATTCCAAAAACCTATGAGTGGACCCAAAATAAAACGAAATTGAACTTAAATTATTTAAATAATCTTCCCCTTCCATCCCCCTGTGACAGTAAAAAAATAAGTCTAGCAACTATTTTTAGTTTTCCAAGAACCCAGCACAAAGCTTTTCAACTCATGTACTTAATCATAGCTAGGGTCAATGCATACAAATACTTCTAGTGATAGAGATGGAACAGAGTTACATGGCACATGAGAGAAGGATGTTATCCAGAATCATTTCCACAAAGTCAATTAAAGCTTAGAATATTTTTACACCCAATCAGAATGTACATGTTATAATAATCTGCTATAGATTTTCTGTAACTATAAAAATATGAGCTTGCTAAGCCTTGCTTGTTTGGTAATCATATCTTAGAGATCAAGGCCTGGATCACCTGTGTTCTGCCAACATAATCTATACACTTAGCAGATACCAAGGTATCATGTAGATTTTTGGTATTTTCTGTCTTTATAGAAAGGTTACTATATAGAGGAAGATTTTGTAATCCTTCTGATACAGCATCTTGATTCTGAATAGCATTTAATAATTATTATTTCATTCTGGATTTTCTTTCATATTCCTTAATTTGTTGATTTTTGAAAAGCTGGGCTAAAACTTTCTAAATCGACTTGCTCCTCCAAGGCTATTCTTGATTTGTAATTGACCTTAAAACTCTTCCAGGTGAAATGGTAACAAAGCAACCTCTGATTAGAAGTATGAGAACAGTAAAAAGGGAAACTTTAAAACTCATTTCTGGTTGGGTGAGCAGATCTAATGATCCTCAGATGGTAAGTGCAACACCTTAATAAACTACTAAAACATAGAGGATGAATTTGCATGACATACACAATCTTGACTTAACATTAACCTTAGTAGGAGATTTACCTTGTGTTAGACACTAGAGTTGCAGTAGTAGCAGATGCCTAAACTTTTTTTAAAAAAATTACCAAGGGAATTATTTCTGAAAACATGTTTAAGTACAATTAAAGCCAAACAAATAATTAAGATATGGTAGTATTCAGTACTTCACCAACTGCTATGGCCCTGGTATGGAAAACAAAAGGCTAGTCTCATCTGCATATCAACTATTAAAATATTTCCATGTTTATTCTGTTGGAACACTCACTCAATAACTCACTCAAAACATTCCAACAGAATGTTCCCAGTTGTGCTGCTTTGTTTGGATCTTAGAACACTTTTTTCCCTTTATTGTCTCACCATCTTTCCCTGCTGAGAACAAATATTGCAACTGCCTTTATGATGTTTTACTGATGGGGGAGGGGATATCTTGATTTTAGACCATTGCATGGGGAAAGGGAAGTTTATTTCCTTTTCCCAATTCTTTTGTTTAAAAAACAAGACCCTCAGAAATAAAGCAAATGGAGGTGAGAAAGAAATTTGTCTCAGTTCATTACTTAAATCATTTTGGCATATTTTTTTTCTCAATATTTTTGTATGATTTAACACATTATGCAAACAGGTCAAACTTTAGGATATATTGGATTAATCCTCTGTTGATTTTTTTTCCTAGGTAGCTGAAAACTTTGTTCCACCTTTGCTGGATGCCGTTCTTATTGATTACCAGAGGAATGTTCCAGCTGCCAGAGAGCCAGAAGTGCTTAGTACAATGGCTATCATAGTAAACAAATTGGGCGGTCACATTACTGCTGAAATACCTCAGATATTTGATGCTGTCTTCGAATGCACATTGAATATGATTAATAAGGTAATTCAGTGACTTTTGAACATTAAAAATAGCTATAGGGAGAGAGTTTATAAACACTGGTTTGACTTATTTTCAGTAAAGGACAATGGTTTGTTTTTTTGTAGTGGAGCTGGAATTCTGTATTGGTTTTATTGTTTTCCAAATTTATTCCTAGATAGGCTCATTTCCCACAGCTTTTAATAGTGTGAAGGCGCAACCAACTATAATACCGTGTTTCCCCGAAAATAAGACCCTGTCTTATATTTTTTTGAACTCTGAAATAAGCGCTTGGCCTTATTGCCATGCACTCAAAAGCCCGATTGGGCTTATTATCAGGGGATGTCTTATTTTGGGAGAAACAGGGTAGTAATCACTTCTTTTCTCTATTTCTCCTTCATCCTGTCAATTTCATGTGTAACTTTATTATTTTCTATGTCCTTTGCATCTTAACTTCATGTGTTTTTTCTATGTTAACAGAATATGACACTACATGTTTTACATTATGACTACTCTCCTTAAAGTATTTTTCTGGCTTCCTCTGCTCATAGATTGGGCACACAGAGAGACTTTTTTAAACCCTACTTTGCAAGTGCAGAAGGCTTTTTCTTCATATCTTTCTGCACTTATATTCTAACACTAATTAGAATTTCTAAAGGTAATGATTCAGTTAATATGTTCTCGAATCATTCAAGGATCTCTCAATTTCTGAAACCACTTAAAATCACTTTCTATTCTTTGCACTAAAAACTGCTTCTCACAACCTTTGTTTCTTTTAAGTTCCTTCTCAAAATTCTAGGAGACATTTGGATCATCCCCCTCAATTAGAGGTGTATAGTTTGATGCCTCAAGATGACCTGATTAACCGAAACAGCTTTGGTTGTGGCTTCTAACAACTCCGAAATCTCTTGCTAAATTATAACATTGCACATCACTAAAGAGGAAAATGAACAAATACATAATTGGAGAGTAGTGTTAATTATTGAAAAATGAAATGAAATAAGGTATCATTTTTCAGTTTACAATTCTAAATTTGCCATGAGCCATGAATCTCTGCTTCTATGTCTTATTGTAATTAAGCCAACATAAATGAGTTTTTGTCATAAATAAATCCATGTAATTCTCTTTGGCAATAGTACAGGTAGTCCTTGACTTAGGACTGGTTTCTTAACAACCATTTGAAATTAATACAAACTTGATTTGCACTTCTGACCACATGGTTCATTTAATGACCAGGGTGACTGACTCAACAGCTGTCATAAACAGTCGTACAATCGAGTTCAATCACGTGGTGCCCCGAGTTGTGACTGCAACGATTTATAACCAAAATTCCTGTTCTGGTTCAGGTTGAGGTTATAAGTCAAGGGCTACCCATATATTTTGCCATTATTTTTTTTTTATTTTTTTTTTAAAGAAAACATAACAACACCAACAAATACACATATAAAACAAATATAAAACAAAACAGTGGGGGATCCAATTCCCCTTTTACAACAAGTCTGCATCAGTATATTTCGACTTTTTGAATTTTCCCTTTTAAATATTTACATATTACATTTTACATTTTACTTCCCTTGTTCTTAACATATTATATCTCGTATTCCTTATTTCTTATTCTTTCTATAATGCTTTACATTAAATATTGTAATAACTAAAATTTTCAACACACTCGTTTCCTCACTTTTGGCTCACCCCTAATATACATCTTTTTACTTCTTCTTTCTATCCTCTAACCATTTGTATAATTTATTCCATATTAAATAGTATTCTGTCTCTTCCTTTCCTCTTATTTCCTTTGTCAATTTGTCCATCTCTGCACATTCCAGAATTTTTCTTATTATTTCTTCATCTTTTGGTGTACCCTCATTTTTCCAATATTGTGCATAGATTATTCTCGCCGCCGTTATGATATGTATAATTAAATATTGTATTTCCTTGTAATTTTTTTCCAATATACCCAATAATAATAGTTCCGGTTTCCAAGCTATATTCTCTCCCGTTATTTCTTCTAATTAATTTTATTCCAATATTTTTTTTTTGCTATCGTGCAAGTCCACCATAAATGGTAATATGTTCCAAATCCTTTCTTACATTTCCAGCATGATGGGGATGTATTTGGGAACATCTTGGCTAATCTTGCAGGGGGTAAATGCCACCTGTAAAACATCTTATACTGGTTTTCCTTGTACGCCACAGACATTGTCAGTTTCAAATTTATTTCCCAAATTTTTTCCCAATTTTCTAAATCAATGTTATGTCTGAAATTTTTTGCCCACCATCGTTTCCTTGACCACCTCCTCTTCCATCTTATATCTTAATCAAAATTTGTAAATTTTACTGATCAGTTTTTCGTCCGTGCCAAATAAAATCTTGTCTAATTCATTTATTTCCTTTTGGAATTCATATATTTTTATATCGCTCTTGTACCTGGCCTGCACTTGTATATATGTCCACCAATCCATACTTATCCCCTGCTCTGCTAATTCCGCTTTGTTTTTCAAATTTCCTTGGTCATTTATTAAATCTTTGTACCTTATTACTTTACCAAAGTCCCGTCAAATTTGGTTTTATAGCTTCTATTATAGATAGCCAATTTGGAATTTTTGTGTAGTGGTATTTTTTAATATTTTGCCAAACTTGCAATAAAGCACTCCTTTTGATTTGTATAGTCTTTTGAAATACGCATGGGATTTGTATTTCTCGTCCCAAATAAAAGCATGCCATCCTGCTTGGAGTTCATGCCCCTCTAATATCAAAGTTCTCTTATTTTTTAATTCCATCCAATCTTTAATCCACACTAGTACTGATGCCTGATAATATAATTACCAATCTGGGAGCGCAAATCCTCCTCTTTCTTTAATATCATGCAATAGTTTCCATTTTATCCTGGGCTTTTTCCCTTGCCAAATATATTTTGAAATTGCTTTATTTAGGTCATCAAAAAAGGATTTGCCTGGTTTTATTGGGGCCACTTGAAATAAAAATAATAGCCTTGGTAACACATTCATTTTGATCGAGGCTATCCTCCCAATCAATGACAGTTGGAGATTTTTCCAATTTTCTAAATCTTTTTTTATTTGCAATAATATTTTATTATGATTATCTTCCTTTATTGACGAGCATTTTGCCGTTAGCCAAATTCCTAAATACTTTACTTTTTTGACCACTTGCATGTCTGTTTTTTCCTCTAATTCTTTATCCTGTTTTTTGGTGAGATTTTTTGTTATTATCTTTGTTTTGTTTTTATTAATTTTAAGTCCCGCCACTTCGCCAAATTCTTCAATTTTTTAAAATTAATTTAGGTCCAGATTCTAGTGGTTCTTCTATTATAAATACCAAATCATCGGCAAATGCTTGAATTTTATATTCTTCTTTTCTAATTTTTAATCCTTTTATTTCCTGATCTTCTCTAATTCTTATTAAAAGTGTTTCTAATGTTAATATGAATAAAAGAGGAGAGAGAGGGCATCCCTGTCTTACTCCTTTTGCTATATCAAAACTTCCCGTACTATCCTCATTGATTATCACTTTTGCCTTTTGATTTGTATAGATTGCTTCTACCATTTTTACAAATTTCCTTCCAAATTTCATACTATCCAATTGCCTAATCATAAATTTCCAATTTACGCTATCAAACGCTTTCTGGGCATCAAGGAAAACCAGTGCCGCTTGTTTTTCAGGGTGTTCCTCAAAGTACTCTAGTACTCTAAAGTATTCATTATTGTCCTCATATTATTTTTAATCTGTCGTTTCGATAGAAAGCCGTTTTGATCTGGATGTATGCTCTCATTTAAAATTCTTTTGATTCTGAAATTATTGATACAAATAGTTTATAGTCTATGTTTAGCAATGAGATGGGTCTATAGTTTTGAATTTGTTGACGGTCTGAATCTTCCTTGGGTATCAGAGTGATTAGTGCTTCCGACCATGTTGCCGGTAGCTTAGCTTTTTCGAGTGCCTCATTAAATAATTCTGCCATTATCTTTTTATGGGATTTTAAAAAATTCTTCAGTGTAATCTATACCATAAGAGTACTTTATTGGTCTTCAAGTACAAGCCAGACCTGGCCTGATTTAGATTTAGATCTTGGGTCAGTACTTTTATTTACTGCAGGTAATTTTTCCCTTTTTCCTGACCAAACTTTCTGTGCTTGGTTGCCTCTTTGCCCTCTGTTTCCTGGGAATCCAGACTACCTTCTACCACAGGGAAGAGGTGCATTTTCTGCCCAGATTACAATAGAATTTATTACAGGTAGTCAACTTAATATCCATAGTTGGAACCAGAACTTCTGTTGATAAGTGATGCGGTTGTTAAGAGAATTGTGCCCAACTTTTTGCTGCAGTTCTTAAACAGATCATTGCGGTTGTTAAATGAATCTAGCTTCCCCTATTTACTTTGCTTGTCAGAAGCCTCCTTGGAAGGTAGCAAATGGCAATTATGTGACCCCAAAATGCTGAAACACCCAGTTGTAAAACACCCAAATTTTTACCATGGGGACACTGACACTCGTAAGAGTGAGGACTAGTTGTATGTCACATTTTCCAGTGCCATTGTAACTGTGAACAGCTGATGAATGAATGATTGTAAGTTGAGAACTAAACTGAATAAGGGTTGCTAGATGGTCTAACTGGAATCTAAATTGGTAGGACTCACAGATTTGCTATTTGAAACAGTAATTAGCTTATCCTTGAAATGTCTAATGCCAGTGACAATATTCTTAAAGGTGACTGTCTTGACCAGGTGGATTTTGTAGCTAAGACATCTTTCCTTATATCTTAAACATTTTTCAAATAAATCATGACCAGAGGCTTCACCCTGCCTTCTCATTGAAGTTAGAGAAAAGATAAATATTGTTATCATTTCCTGCCCTAATCTCTGCTTATAAGAGAAGAACTAGCATAATTGGAATGCAGAAGAACAATGAATTTTCCTTTGTACAGGATTTTAGAAACTGCAAAGACCTTTCAGGACTTGGGGATATTTTTGAGAATAGCTACTTCAGCAGCTTTCCAATTCACTTACTAAAGCTATCTGAGGCACATCCCGATAGATACTTCAGGAATATTATTTATTACAGGTTGTGTGGCTCAGAAAGTCAATGTGGTATGACACTTTTTGAATTCTACAAATTATATTGATTTTATATTCCCTGAATATTAGAGAACCATTCGTTTAGTGACTGTTTGAAGTTGCAACGGCACTAAAAAGGGATTTATGACAGTTTTTCACACTACCATTGCAGCATCCCCATAGTTATGTGATCAAAATTTGGACGCTATGCAAGTGGCTCATATTTACGACAGTTGCAATGTCCCATGGCCATGTGATCACCCTGTGTGACCTTTTGACGAGCAAAGTCAATGGAGAAGCCAGATTCACTTAACAACTGTGTTACTAACTTATCAACTGCACTGATTCACTTAACAATTATGGCAAACAAGGTTGTAAAAGGGGGCAGAATTCATATAACTGTCTTGCTTAGCAACAGAAAGTTTGGGCTCAATTCTGGTTGTAAGTTGAGGATTACCTGTACCAATTTCTTTGCAGGAAAGGCATTTAACTCCATTTTGAAAATTGGTACTTGTTTTTGATGTATTTTGGAGGTTGAGATGTTTTTCTACCCTGGTCTGGGAATCAGGTCTGGTCTATTTCTCTGGAGAGGCATTTGAAAACGTGTACTTCAGTAGTGTACTTCAATAGTGTCATAAGATGAAGAAGTTACTTGTTTGACTCAGAATAAAAATTTACAAGTAAGGAAGTTTCTGGTATTGCATGTAAAAGTTTCTCTTTTCCCTTAGGACTTTGAAGAGTACCCTGAACACAGAACAAACTTTTTTTTATTACTACAAGCAGTAAACTCCCATTGCTTTCCAGCGTTCCTGGCCATTCCACCTGCACAGTTCAAGCTAGTATTGGATTCTATCATTTGGGCTTTCAAGCATACAATGAGAAATGTTGCAGATACAGGTGAATATGCTTTATCCTAATCTAAATGATCGTGATTTAGAAGCATGTAGATATGCAACTTTTTTACAGTCTGTTATCTGTTCAAATATTGTCAAAATGTAATTATCAACAAACATTAACATTTTAGAATGACTTTGCTTTGTGGTTTTTTTCCAGGCCTTCAGATCCTTTATACACTTTTACAAAATGTTGCACAAGAAGAAGCTGCTGCCCAGAGCTTTTATCAAACTTATTTCTGTGACATTCTTCAGCACATTTTTTCTGTTGTAACAGACACATCTCATACTGCTGGTAAGAATTGAATCCTGAGGTAGGAAAAATTCCGTTACAAGTAGAACCTACATCAGTTACAAATATTAACTCTAATTTGTATATTCTAACCAGGTTTGACGATGCATGCATCAATTCTTGCATACATGTTCAACTTAGTAGAAGAAGGAAAAATAAGTACTCCTTTAAACCCTGGAAATCCAGTAAGCAACCAAATGTTTATTCAGGAGTATGTTGCTAATCTTCTTAAATCTGCATTTCCTCATCTACAAGAGTAAGTACTTGATTTCCAAACACAAGTTAGAATTTATATGCACGCAGCCATCATATAAATTAATTCCTTTGACTTTTTCTTTTGTGTTAGTGCACAGGTTAAACTGTTTGTAACAGGACTCTTCAGTTTAAATCAGGATATTCCTGCTTTCAAGGAACACCTTCGGGACTTCCTAGTACAAATAAAGGTATGTTTGATTTTATTAATGTGTATTGGATTGCGTTTGTATAGGAAGGGGGAAAATTATGAATTATGCCCAGTGAGCATAATTCAATTCAAACCTTTATTGTCAGTGCACAACATGTGTACAATGAGATTGGTTGAGCCTCCCTTAGTGCACCCCCCCCAACACAATACAACTCAGTGAAGACAGAAAATCCCTAACCCAATAAATCTTATTAACAAACACACAGTCCTGTTGCACCAATGTGAACATATTACATGTTGCACCTGCCCTGCAAGTCCATCGTACTATGTAGTTATGATGTTATTTCGCATAATTGCCTGGTCAGATGGTAGACTTAAATTTTTGGAGCACTGAACTTTCTTTATAAATTTTGCAAATATTGTATTAGTAAATATAGCCATCTTCTATATTCCTGAGTTAGCTTGAGTTCTTAGATGGATCTTGTATTCATCATCTGATTTTGTATTATTTAGATCAAGCAATAATGTTTCCACATACACGATGTGCATGAAGTATTTAAATATATATTTGGTTCTTATTAACATTTAGGTAAAGTTGGGGTTTCCTAATGGTTAAGTAGCAGTTCAGGAAGTGGTGAACTCTTCTTTGCTGGAGGTGTGAAATGAGTGGCTAGAAGTCTTCGAAAGTAATTTAATATAGTTGAGGTAGTCCAATAATTGAGAATATGTGTAGCTCAAGGTTGAACTGTTAGGTTGTTGGTATTCTTAAGTTGGATGTTTAATTTCCAGGTTTGGTAACATCAATAGTTCATGGGAGAGTGGTATTTGCTGTTTTATATATAATAGCTTATTCTGTTAGTTTTTGTTTGGGTTTGGTGTCTTCCTTGATGGTATATTTATAAGGACATTGTTTCTTCCTTGACTGTGAATCTGGCACTGTTTATTGCTTATCTGCAATGTCTGTGGCTGGGCTATTTATTTATTTCCTTGACTTTTTGGTTTATACCCAGTAAATAAAATGGAGTCTTTAAAGTTTGTCAAATCTATACCTAATCCAGTTGTTGTTTTGAGGTTTTGGTTTTTGTCTACCATTCTGTCAGAAGATTTCTCTGTTTCTAGCCCTTAAGTGTTATTAAGTGACTTAATAACAAGCTGTATTTTTAAAAGAATAAGTGTATTAGTAACTATCTAGAGGGGCTGGATTAATATTTTATTTATTGGGTAGAGTAATATTTACCCAATTAATAAAATCAGATGAAATGCACTTTTTTCATATCTTGCAAAAATTAATTTGCAGCATCAAAAGCTTCTGCATTTTACAAAATTATTTGTTTTAATATGAAAATATGTTACAGTATTAATGTTACCAGAGAACTGTCATCCTTTCAAAAAAACAACAACATGCAGGATGAATTATTAATGGTAATATATAATTGTGTTAATATAGCAGGCAAAGTCAGTGCAGAGTTCCCCAACCTTTTCGGCTTTGTGGACTAGCCCGGGGTGGTGGTGGATGGGATGGTTCCGTGTATATAGCGGGCAAGCACGCAGCTCCCTTTGTGCGAAAATGGAGTGCGCGCGGACACGGCCGCCCACTGCTCGCGCAAATGGGGATGTTGCGTGCTGACCCACTTCAGCGGCCTGGTTCTGAAAGGCTAAAGGACCAGGGGTTGGAGACCCCTGTCTTAGAGTCTGTTTCTAGGCTATTGGATAATTAATGCAACTTACAGACTCCTGTACTGTTTCCGTAATAAGCTCCAAAATATTATGAAAATAGATCTCTTTCAAAATATTATTATGTATATATAATGATATGGGAGATAGGTTTTTCCTATTGTTTTATACTATTTAATACCATGTTTCCCCGATAATAGGACATGTCCTGAAAATAAGGTCAAGGCTAATTTTTGGGGTGGGG
>QLTV01000775.1:5321914-5342802 GCA_003457575.1 Thermophis baileyi | reverse complement strand
GGCCACCCTGCGGGGCTGTTCCTGCCTAGTGCGGGATGAGTCGGCCGAGATCTACGATCTCCGGAGTGCCCCCCCCCCCTGCCAGAGCAGCACAGTCAGCTGTTCGGCGGCCAGCCAGCAGCAAGGCCAGCAAGCAGGGCAGGTGGAAGCCAGGGCACACAGAGAATTTGGATCATTGCGGCTGCAGGCAAGCAGGTGGTGGAATGGAGATGGGGCTGGTGGGCTTGCTGCCTACTGCACCCCCAAAATAATAAGCCCCCCCCCATAATAAGGCCAAGGCCATATTTGGGGGGGTCAAAAGAAAATAAGACCCTTCTTTTCGGGGAAACACGGTAGAGTTCCCATCTACCCAGGGTGTTCTCAGTTTTCATTGTTTTGTTCATTTCAAAATCTCCCACAAATTTGGGGTGCATCCAAAATTATTTTAGGAGCAGCAAGCATACCCTAATACAGGTAGTCCTCGACTTACAACCATTTGTTTAATGGCCAAAGTTACAATGGCACTGAAAAAAATGGCTTATGACTGTTTTTCACATGGCCATTGCAGCATCCCCATGGTCACATGATCAAAATTCAGACACTTGTCAACTGGCATATATTTATGACAGTTGCATTGTCCCAAAGTCATGTGATCACCTTTTGCGACCTTCTGACAAGCAAAGTCAATCTTGGGCAAGCCAGATTCACTTAATGACCATATTACTAACTTAACTGCAGAGATTCACTTAACAACTGTGACAGGAAAGATCATAAAATGGGATAAAACTAACTTAAAACCATCTTGCTTAGCAACAGCTGGGTCATTCTCTTGGGCTGTCACTTGTGTTTCCATTTTAAATGTCTTTGTCTTCTAATCCATACATTTTTTAATTCAGTATGTCTGATTCCACTATTTCTTCATCAAGCAAGATTGTTTCACATCTCATTCCTTCATTAACATCTTTTAAACATAATCTATCCATAAAAGCAGACATCACTATTAATACTATTGATATTGTGGTTACCAATTTATGGCCCCATTCTTTGAAGATCTCCTTTAATATTTCAAATGTTACAGCATTTTATAACATTTATAGTCATTTTGTAAATTCAATATTGATTAAAAACAAGAGCAGGTTTGCATTTTGGGGAGGGGAGTGGTCCCTCTACTACCCAATAAAGTTTCTTATCTCTGTTACAATTTACAGTAGACTAAATAATTTTGGTTCCCACAAAAAGCTCTTTATTTTATATAGTTAGTTCCAAAAACTTACAGTAAAAGTTTTCAATATTGCAAATTTGTCTGGACCTTTGTTTACAGGTAACCCTTGATTAACAATCACTCCTTCAGCAACCATTTGAAGTTACAGTGATGCTAAATGAGTGGTGCTTACAACTGGCCTTCAAAGTTCAAGCCATCCCAGCACTTCCACAATCACATGATCATAATCTGAGCGCTTAGCAACCAGCTCACATTTAAAACTGCTGCAGGTCCCACAGTCAGGTGATTGAGTTTTGCAACCTTCCCTGCCAGCTTTCCACAAGCAAAGACAATGGGAAAGGCAACAGCAAAGGTCACAGGTAGCTTAGGTAAGTCTCCCCCACCAACTTCCTGCCAGCTTACCCACTGGCTTTGGTTGTTGGAAGCCGGCAGGAAATTGCGAGGAGCTGCTCTGGATAGCAATGGGGACTGTAGTGGTTGCAGTTGCTAAGTGATGCAGTCATGTGACATATCACTTTACAACCATGTATTTAGCAACAGAAGTTCTGCTCCCAATTACAATTGTAACTCAAGGGCTATATAACTCTTCAATTCAAAATCTTATTTAGCTTTTTAATAAATAAATACTAAAAAAATAAACAAGACTACTTCCAACTCTGATATGCTGGGATTCTATGATAAAAAGGATCAATTCAGTCAGCTTTTGAAAATTTGGGATTAAAGGAAAGAAAGAATTTTGACATAAAGAGGAACCAATTTAAAAAAGACTTGCTTTAAAGATATAATCTAAAATATTGTGTTTAAATAAAATTTATTTCATCATGATTTGAAGAGAAATGACTATGTTTATTGCCTTTTAAATTATTTTTAGAAATTATTTGCTGTATGACTGGGTTTATAATTCCTAAATTATTTTATTTCCATAGGAATTTGCAGGTGAAGACACATCTGACTTATTCCTGGAAGAAAGAGAGACAGCTCTTCGACAGGCTCAGGAGGAAAAACACAAACTTCAGATGTCTGTCCCTGGCATCCTTAATCCACATGAAATTCCTGAGGAAATGTGTGATTAAAAAATAACCAGTTTTTCTGTTTTCTTTCTGTACAGCTGCTTTGTTGTAGAAGAAAACAGGACTTGGATATTTGTTGACCAAAATGATGCCAATTTGTAAATTTAAGATGTCACCTAGTGGCCCTTTTTTCTTATGTGTTTTTGTATAAGAAATTTTCTGTGAAATATCCTTCCATTGTTTAAGCTTTTTGTTTTGGTCATCTTTATTTAGATTTGCATGAAGTTGAAAATTAAGGCATTTTAAAAATAAAACACTTCATGCCCATTTTGTGGCTAAGAGTAAAAAAAGGCAAAACATATAACTTGTAAAGTCCATTGCAAAATTAAACATTTTTCCAGTTAAAACACTTTTTTTTCTTTTAATTAAGGATCATTTTCTAGTCTGTTCTGCAGTCTAGAAAAAGGGTAATAAAGAAATCCATCAAATTAATTGTTAGTAATAGGAAGATGAATGCTGCATCATCAGACATGAGCAGCTTTGGGGATAAGTGATAAGGCTAGGCTACTGATATTTGCAAGTCATATGGCAAATTTGCAGCAAGATCATGTGCATATCATCCCATTGTAAAGCAACTTGGAAAAATATGGGAACACAGTACAGTTAGTTATTTTTACACAGTTCTTTTGTTTTTGTGTGTGTGCTGTCGCTTTGTCGACAACAGCTTTTTGTTTTCCTCAATGAGGAGTGTTGCTCATTTGTGAGCCTTCATTAACTCGAAGTGAAATGGTTAAAATATTTATCCTGTTAGAATAGGCTGCATCTTTTTAACAAGCTCATTAAAGAAGAACTCTGGCTTTTGAGATGACTTCTACTAATTTACATTGTTTACCATGCTGTAGTGCTTTAAGAACACTACTTAAAAAGCAAAATAAACTTGGTTTACATTTATTTTCCTTTTGTGGCTGTATTCTTTCATTGGAATGGTCTAATCATTGTGAACTTTAGAGTAGGAGAAAATTTCAATGTTGATCTGGAAAAACTGTAGAAACTTATCATCTTGACTGATGGGATCCATAGCATGAAATGGGACAACTGCACAGACCCAGACCCTGACCCTGCCATCTGGATGTGGGACAAATGGCCCTAGCCAACTGGATGTGGGGATAACTCAGTGCCGCGGGACAACAAAGCAGGAAAGGGTAACATTCTGCACCAGTTTATTATATGTAAACGTATCTCAGAGCTTGCAAGATGTTATGATTTTATATACATATTGAAAACAATTTTAAAAGATAGAGGTTTTTAAAATTGTAATGGAGTCTAATTATGGAACTTCAGTAAGGTACATGCTGTTCTAATCCTCAGAAAGAGCAGGAATCACTCAGCAGATGCTGATCAGGTAAATAAATCACAGACATAACATATACCCATGAAGGGAAGGCCAGCAAATTACATGATTACAAGCAGTTGTGCAGATGTATAATTCCCTTTCCTGCAAAGCTCTTAAAGGGTATCACTTTTCACAAGTCTTTTTGAAATAGATGCAAATCCACCCTGATTTGGCACCTCTCAAAATGCAACATGGCAAGGGCCAAAAAGGGAAAAGATTCCTTCCTACAGGTGTAACACAAGCCATTCCCGTGCTTCTGCTGGCTCTGCCCAAATTGTTTTTTGCTTTGGGGTGTCCAGGAGTGGCCTCTAAGATCATCACATACACGCAACATAGATCCACTTTTCTCTTGGTGAGGAGACGCTGTGTTGATCAGAAGCGTGGGTTGAGCAACATCTTTGTTCGAAGAGGCAGAATTGCAGAAAAGGCAGTCAAGAATGAGCGCTCCCAGGAAGGCAGGCACGGATTTTGGCTTTCAGTATTGATTACTGATACTTCCATGCTGCCTGCTGACTTCTGAAGAAAGGCTCTGGTAGCGCTCTTTTCACCTTAAGGTTGGAGGACCCCAAATCTGGATTTGTTCTCTTTTGAATAGATTTACAATTCAAACTTTAAATCCAAACAATACAAGTGAACAGCTGCTTGCTATCACTGGCTTATAACATTCTATGATTGAAGTTTCAGTCAAAGCACTAATTTATGTAGTCATATGTATTTTTAATCCATGTTAATTACTAAAAATGATACCAAAGAGAGGATCAGTTTCATTTTAAAAAGGAAAATAAACTATAATTAATTAAACCTCATTACAATTTTAAAAACTACCTTTTAAAATCATTTTCAATACGTATCTAAAATTGCAAGTGCCGAGATATTTTTATGTATAATAAATTGCTGCAGATATTATACCTTCTCCCCTTCGTTGTTCAGCGGCAGTGAGTTGTCCCTGTGTCTATTTGGCCAGGGCCACTGATCCTGCATCCAGACGGCAGGGGCAATCCATCTGCACCGAGTGGTCCTAACATGCCGCCTCTGTTGGCACGGTTGGGGTGGACCCGTCCCATTTGTCTCCATTTTGCCTGGATGGACAGCAGGCCGCTCCTGTCTGAAGGAATTATATAGGGAAAAGGACTTTCAATACTAAAGCATAATACCTCCATCTAGTCTAATGTCCTATTTATTTTTGATCCTTCAAAAGAAACGCCTATTCCCTGGATAAGAATGTAGAATGAAAAGTTTTTTCATCCACATTACTAATGTAAATGTATATTTACTACTAATAAAACTATGGTAGCATTTTACTAGTTGTCTCACAATTTTTCAGATTGGTCCTGTTAATATTTTCTGGATCAAAGGAACTGAGAACATGCAGTATTTTAAGTATTTTCTTTGATATCATAAATCTGCACGTCCAAAGAGGAAAATTCTGAGGAGCTAGATTTCTCTTGCCTGTCCTTATTCACCTGACTTAATAATCTCAAAAATGGAAGAACTGCATCTGGGCTACCAGGGCTATTATTTCACCCTGCAGTGAGGACTTACATGGTTGACATCTTCAAGAGATAGGTATTTACACAGTTAAAGCTGCCATGTTATAGAGAAAATGAGATCTTACTTGCCATGCTTTCTATATGGCCAGTTTTTATTGTATAGGTAAAATTCCCATTTGAATTCTGAAAATATATGTCCAAATTGAGTTCCTTCTTGTAGTTTATTTCTCCAGGAGGATCCTGGAACATGTAAGATAATGGAAACCTTATCTGGACCATTTTCAATCAGATTTCAAACCTACATACATTGCCAAAATAGCATTGATCCTACTTGTGGATGATGTCTGATAGTGACACGAAGGTGGTGCATCCACCCTAACTCTTGATTTCAATGGTTGATTCCATCATTTGTTCATGGTATACTTCTGGGCCAGTTCTGGAGATTTAAGAGTGGGAGATGCAGTTCTGCACTGGTTCTCTTCCTTTCTCTGGGGTTCATTCCAATTATTGTTGGGGGAGAGGGGGGTCTAGTGCACAGCCTCTTCTATGTGGGGTCTTTCTGTGCTCAACATTCTTCCCCGATCCTATTTGACATCTACATGGAGCTTATAGGTGAGGTCATCCATAGGATAAACTATCAGTATACTGATGATTACCAGCTTTACATCTGTGCCCTTTGCCAACCTAGTGATGCCTCAGTTGAAGGTATACTTGAGAGAAGTGTGCTACAACTTGTTCTTTCCAAATTACATCTTCAACGTGCTTCTTTTTACTCTCAAATATCAGGTTATATGAGAAGTAAAAATGTCCAATCTTCAAGTCAAGCTTGGAAATTCTATTGACTTCAAGGACACACACACAGCTTTTCTACAATCGTTCTTATTTTATTGTTGCTTGCTTTTATTTTATTTTAACTCCCCAGTTTGTCTACAGTCCTGATATTTCCTGGACCTGGACTAATTAGGCTTCAACTTCCAAGTCAAGATGAGATCATCCAGACAATGCTACTTGCCGAGAGTAAACTAGGTACACTCCATAGTTGGATGTGTCTCCCGTTTGCCATTAATACTGAATACTCACCCTGAGAGTTTCTTCTGATTCAGTGTGATGGTAGCAACCTATTTTGACAGGTAACTGAGTTACATATAAATCGAGCAAATCACAAAATCTGTTTATGCCATTTAGTTTTCCCCAAGTTCATTCCAAAACAGGAAAAAAGGCTAAGGACAATATATACCTCAATCTCAGCAAGGGACAGAATAATGAAATCTTCCATTATCAAGCTGAAAGCATAGTTCTGAATTACCCAAGTCTTGCCTTTCCTGTATAGTGCAAAGAAATTAATTAATTTTAGATGTTTTCATCACATTAGATCAGAAGAAACCTCCATGGTATGTACCCAGCATTTCAATCTAAATGGAATAATATATCATCAAATTAGAATATTGTCAATGGTTCTCTGTATTAATTACTAATACTGGATTGTAACAGTAAAGTACTATAGCAGTTATAATTTCAAATTGAAAGATTTTTTTTCACAATCTACAAAATAGATGAAAGATGAGATAACACATGCTGAGGACAACTGAAATTAGTACAGTGAGAACCAAAGAAACCTGTATTTTACCTTCCCCTAATCCAGTGTGTTTCAGATGTTAAACTTTTAACTGCCATCATTCTTGACACCCAACTAACCAGCATCACCACTGTTGGTTCAATGCATTCAAACAGTGCTAATCTGAGTAAATACCGGTATTAGTAAAAATTACAGTTACAGTACCTTAACAGATCAATTATTTTCAAGCACTTACTAGACTGATGGTTATCTTGCAGTCTGATACAGTATACAGGTGGTCCTCTTATGCTGGTAATTGGAACTAAAATTTCCATCGCTAAATGATATAAAATGGGATGTTGCAGCAATTACCAATGTTGCTATTGTTAAGAGAATCACTGCTGGTCATTAACTTAAGACATCACATGGTCAATATAACCACCTGCTGGCTTCTCAGTTGACTTTGCTTGTAGGAACCTGGAAAAGAAGGTTGCAAATGGCAATTATGTGACCATGGGACACCGCAACCAACATAAGTACAAGGGCCAGTTATACCTATCATGATCAGTTTAAACAGTTGCTGACTGAATGGTCATTAAGCAGGGACCACCTGCATTCAACAGCCATATCTAAGTAATGGAAAGTTACAAAAAACAAACATTGAAATACATTGAATAGAGCCATGGTGGTGCAGTGGTTAAAATGCAGTACTGCAGGCTAACTCACTGCTTGCTCCAGGAGTTCAATTCTGAAAGGCTCAAGGTTGACTCAGCCTTCCATCCTTCTGAGGTGGGTAAAATGAAGACCCAGATTGTTGGGGGCAATATACTGACTCTATAAACCGCTTAGAGATAGCTGTAAAGCACTATGAAGCTGTACATAAGTAAGTGCTATTGCTAAGTGCTATTTATAAATTGGTTTATGATTTATGCTGTTGAGGGTTACATTAGTGGAATCCAAAAAAAAGCAATTAATTTAAAAGATGGCTAAATGACTAGACGGCATTCATACATAGCTCCAAGTCCAAAAGTGCCACAGGCCCTGTCCTGGGCAGGTATGTTTATTAATGATCTGAACACATGTTTATAACATGTTTATTAATGAGCTGATGTGATCATTCTTAACACCAGCAAATTATATAAAAATAAAATGACTGGCCAACAATTTTAGTAGACAAAGATTTTTAAAACACTAGGCAGGCTTGAATAGTAGGACAATACTAATAGGGTGCCAAGCTAACAATATGATGCAGCTGTTAGAAAGGCAAATTTTATTTTGGGATGTATTAATAGATGCATGGAGTTCAGATCATAAGAAGCAATTGTGCCATTCTATTACTCTATAGTCAGGCCCCATTTAGAATATTCTTTCCAGCTCTAGGCATTGCGGTGACAAACTGGAGCAGGTTTAGAAGAGAAGGGCTATCAAAATAGTGTGCAAGTACTGAAAACCCAAGTCTTATGAGGACTAGTTAAAGGAACTGAATATGTTTAGCCTTCTATATGATAGAAAAATATTTAAAGGATTGTCTCATAGAAGAGGAAATTGAGTTGATTTATAGGGCATGGATGACAGGACCAAGACTAGAACTAATTCACTGAAATGTAGGGAAGTAGATTCAGGTTAGGGTTAAGAACTGTCAGAGAGCCAATTTGTTGTATTGATTAAGGCATCAGGTTAGAAACTGGGAAACCATGAGTTCTAGTCCGGTCTTAGGTATGAAACCAGTATGAAACTTTGAGCCAGTCTCTCTCAGCCCTAGGAAGGAAGCAATGGCAATTGGCAAAACACTTTTGAAATTTTGTCAACAAATCTGCAACACTTTGTCCAGGCAGTTGCCAGGAATTAATGCTGACTAGAAGGCTCCAACAAGAAAAAAAGCTGTTAACCAGTGGAATAGCTTGCCACATAAAGTAATATATTTGAAGACTTAGCTTGAAGTCTTCAAGCTGTGACTGGTCCATACAAAATGTGGTAGCAAATCCTGCACTGAGCAGAGTATTAAACCTATGTTCTATGACTGGTGGTGAACCCATGACACTATTATAATTACTTAAAACAAGTGGATAGGAAAGATGGCGCATTCCGATTTCTACATTTTATATTACTCAAGTTTTCAAAAACTTCAGGTTCAGCATTAAGTAGTTCACATTAAAGTAATATCTAGATTTTTGATGTAGTACAAGTAACTAGCAAAGCAAAGTCACTAGCAAAGGGAAGAGAATCTACTCTGTCAAGTAGCCAATTACTATTGGGAAACTTGTCACAAAATGTTTAAAATGTTTAAAACAGGTCTGTCAAACTCCCAGCCCGCGGGCCGGGTGCGTCACACACTGGCCACGCCACACCTGGTTTAGCGAAGGGGGCAAAAGTCCCGATACGTCATGTGACGATGCCGTGACAACATGAGTTTGACACCCCTGGTTTAAAAGGTTGATATAATTCTATTTCCTTGGATAGGTCTTTGATTGAGGATGGGTTTATATAGCTGTTCTTGATATGCAGCTTCCTCTCTCCTTAAGCAACTGAAGATTGCTCTTCACTACATGAGGGGGAAATATCTTCAATCTGCATCTTCATTTCCTCTCTGTGTTACATGAAAGAAATAAAGTGCAAGTGGCAGCATCTCAATGAATAAGGGAACATAACCCAGTAGAGTAGAAGCCTTTTTTATTGTCTACTGTATTTTTTAAACATTTAAAATTTACTCCTGAATCCAAGAGAGCTGCAAAAATCTAATTTGGATATGATTAAAACACATGGCCCCAACTAGAGACAAAACTGCTATCCTTTTGAAGGCAAAACTTATATGTGCTTCAACTGAACATAAATATCCAAAGTTAACTCTGAATTTCTAACTTTTCCAAGCCAAGATTGAGTTCTTTGGGCCGTTCTGACCTATGTGTATCTAGGAATACTTTTCTCAATAAACGTATTTATCAATTTGTCAATTTGTCAGTACCCATCTTAACTGTAGCTGCAGTTACAGACCAATTTATAGCACCCAGTCTACATAATATTAGCTGAAAAACAAGGTGGGTTTTTGTTAGCAGGTTGCTGATATTAACTGTAAAAATTGCAGCTGCTTGCCAGAACTACCGTATTTTTCGGAGTATAAGACACACCTTAGTTTTGGGGGAGGAAAACAAGAAAAAAAATCTGCTTCTGCCTCCCAGCAATTTGCCTCCCAGCAAACAGCAAATAGTACAGATGATATACACTGTTTGCTGTGTATTTCTGTGCATGTGTGCCTCACCCATAGAAATAGCAAAGAATTGGAGAAATTTACATTATAACAGTATATTAATGCCACAAAGTTTTCTTAAATGTAGTCACACTAACTCCTCCCAATTATTTAAATATATCTACTCCAAACATGACTAAGTCAGGGTTTAACTCAGCTGCCTCTTCAGATCAAGCATTTATTTTAAAAAGCTTCTTCATTTTGTTAAGTTGTCTAAGACAATAATAAAGCAGTCTTTAACAAATAAGTCTAATAATTTGAACATTCTATAGGCATTTATAGTTATTGACTTACCGGGGAGGGGGGAGGGAGGGAGACGGGCAGGGGGCGGGCGGGCGGGGGGGGGGAAGGGGGGGGCGGGGGCCAGGGGGGGGGGGGGGGGGGGGGGGGCTACATTCAGTGTATAAGACGCACCCAACTTTTCACCCTCTTTTTGGGGGTAAAAAGGTGCATCTTATACTCGGAAAAATACGGTATTTCTTTTATTTGCCCTGGAACATCTGAATGCCTAACACATCTGAAAAAGTGACAGTGGCTTCTCTGCTATTGACCAAAATAAAATTGTTGATTGCTTGTTATGATGTCAACTTCCCAGTGAATTTGATTGAAATTATTGAAAGGTGGGGTATATTTGATTGAAAGGTAGAATATAAATCTTTACTTCCCTTCCCCCATGAAATGTTTTCTACCTAGGTCCTCAAGCAACATGTGTGAATGAGGTTATGGTTATCCATTCTATATATGACAGGGCTTAGAGAACTGGAAAGTTGCTAATTTATGCAATACCCAGCAGCTCCAGCCAGCATAATCAATATATTGAGAATTGAGCAACATCTGGAAATCCACAGCAGCAGCAGCAGCAGAATCCCTGCTGTAGCCTAAGACACTTGTTTTGCAGACAATGAAGTTTGTAATTCTATTCATTATCAACATTGCAATATCCAGCTTTTCACCTGCCTTCCCTTTCAATTCTTTGTACTTCAAAATTGTTTCACTGTGTTATCTGTTCACAGTGTTGGGGAGAATTTTGCAGTTCCTAGCGTTATAAATCTTAGAAAAATAATGTTATTCTTCCTATAGTTATTTATTTGAATTAACATGGGAAATGAAATCTTAGCTTTAAATTAACTTCCCTTACTGGTTTTTCAAAAACTAGCCTCTATGCCGTTTCTATTGGTTCTTCAATATTAATTGATCTGTGCTACAAAACATGGTATGATGAAGAGCTACCTGTCTCATCTAAAAGCTTTTTAAGTAGTCTAAGATTGTGTTCCATTTCCTAATCTCTAGTTATGTGCCAGTTGGTGTTCCTTTGTCAATCATATACATAAAAGTGACAGGAAGGTTGGCATTTCTTTATTCATTTTCCAGTGACTAGCTGAACTGTAATAATAATTGCCCCAGTTCTTTGCCTATGTCTAATATTGTTCCTTAACCAGAAGAGGGACAGTTTTCAGTCAAACTAATCTGAATGATGTTCGTCCATCATTTTCAAAGAGGACCTTGACATCTAACAAGTTGTGGGCTGTCCCCAGTGTGTCTGCAAGTGGCTGGTAAAGCCTATAGGGGCACAGAATGTTCTGCCACATGTCGGGCAGACATGTGTGGGCACCACTATTGCAGAATTTGCAGCTCTGGCTTTGCGGAGTGCTCGCTTCTCTTGTGCTATGGTTGTCCTTCTGTCTTCAAATGTCTGGAAGCCTTGGTGGATCAATGTGCACCATGTTGATTGATCTTGTGCCAGGGTTTCCCAGGAGGTGGTATCGATATCCAGGGACTTGAGAGAGGCTTTCGACGTGTCTTTGTATCGCTTCCTTTGTCCCCTGTGCGATCGCTTTCCTTCAGACAGCTCACCATAGAGGAGCTGTTTGGGGATGCGGTGGTCTGGCATCCTTGCAACATGGCCTGCCCAGCATGTCTGGGCTTTGATCAGCAGGGTGTGAACTGATGGCAGGCCTGCTCTGGAGAGGACTTCTGTGTCTGGCACCTTGTCCTGCCACTGGATCTTCAGAAGTCTGCGGAGGCAGGTTGTGTGGAAGTGGTTCAATTGCCTACCGTGCCTCCTGTATACAGTCCAAGTCTCACTGGCATAGATCAGGGTAGTTAGCACTACTGCTTTGTAGCAAGGCTTATTCCATGGCGGTCCGACACGTTGGTCAGTAGTCTGCCAAATGCAGAGCTTGCCTTGGCAATTCTGTAGTTGACCTCAATGTCAATTGTCACTGCATGGGAGAGGGTGCTGCCAAGGTATGTAAATTGCTTGCAGCTTTTGTCCCTTCACTGTGATGATGGGCTCTTCGTGTTAGGCATTCGGAGCTGGCTGGTACATCACTTCGGTCTTCTTTGTGTTGATGAGGAGGCCGAAGTTGTCGCATGCTGCTGTAAATTTGTCCATGCTGGCTTGCATTTCCTGCTCTGATCCAGCATACAGGGCACAGTCGTCAGCAAAAAGGAGGTCTCCTAGCACAGTCTCCTTTATCTTGGTGACAGCCTGGAGTCTTCGCAGGTTGAACAGTTTCCCATTGGTCCTGTATGTCAGACTAACTCCCAAGGAACTGTTCTGGAAGGCGTCTGACAGCATGGCTGAAAGCATTAAGCTGAACAGGGTCGGTGCAAGCATGCACCCTTGGTTTGTGACAGGAAAGGCCTCTGAAGCTTTCCATCATCCAGGACATGAGCGATCATGCCATCATGGAACTGATGTACCATCAGGATGAATCTATCAGGGCACCCAAACTTAGACATGATATGCCACAGACCTTTGTGACTGACAGTGTCAAAAGCCCAGCGGACGCTTCCCTATGGGCGACCCTCCTCCCCCTCTCGCGACTCCCTAGCTGGCTTGGCGGGGCCAGGAGGGTGCACATGCGCGGGGAGACCCTCCTCAAATGAGTGCCAAAGTGCAGCAAAGGTGCACACGGAGGGCAGGCTGCCGCTCGCTTAAGGAAGGTCTTTGGACGCGGCTTCTCTCCTGCCCTAAGGATCTGGCCATTGCCTTGCCATGTCCCACCCCCCTGCAGCTCTTCGGCCAAGCTGGGAGGGCCTAAGCTCCAGCCTGAAGCACCAGGAAGCGAAAGCTGCCTTATGCGCAAATGTGGCGCGAAAGCAGGTACAGGGCCACTTCGCTCCTGCACTAAGGCTCCGGCGACCCTCCTCCCACTCCCACTCCTTCTCCTCTCATGCGGGGGGGGCATGGCAAGGCGATGACGGGGCCATAGGGAAGGAGAGAAGCCGCGTCCAAAGACCTTCCTTAAGCGAGCGGCCGGCTGCCTTCCGTGTGCGCCTTTGCTGCGCTTTGCTGCGCTTTGGCACTCACTTGAGGAGGATCTCTTTGTGTGCATGCACCCTCCTGGCACTGCCACAGCCAGCCAGGGAGTCAGGAGAGGGGGAGAAGAGTCACCCGAAGGGAAGCCTCTGCTGGGGGTGGCGATCGTTCTTCAGCAGAGAGAGAGAGAAGGAGAGAGAAGGAGAAAGAGAGAGATGGGAGAAAGAGAGATGGGAGAAAGAGAGAGATGAGGGAGGGAGAGGGAGGGAGGGAGAGAGAAAGAGAGCAATGAGAGAGGGAGGGAGAAAGAGATGGGAGAGGGAGAGATAAGGGAGGGAGAGGGAGATGGGTGCGGAGGTGGGGAGGAAGGGAGAGAGATAGAGATGGGGAGAGGGAGAGAGATGGGAGAGGGAGAAAGAGAGATGGAGAGGGAAAAGAGAGAGAGAGATACCTGTTTCCCATAGAAAAGAAAACAGAGAGAGCCACAAAACCTGGGTAGGCATGGCTGAGGGGGTCATGTGACTCAGTTGGAGTGAGTGACATTGAGTTGGCCACGTCCACCCAGGTTTTGTGGCTCCCGGTGTTTTGTTTTCTCTGGGAAACAGGTCCAAATGGCTCTTTGAGTGTTTAAGGTTGCCAACCCCTGATCTTGGCAAATCAACCATTTGTATTGTCATCACCTCACTATCTTTCTCCTTTACTATTTTTTCTTCTTTTCTCAATAGGCTCATGTTGTTTTTCGTATCTTTAAAGAAATCCTTCTGATTTTTCAGAAACATTGTATTTATTTACATGAGCTTATAGGAGGGGGTAAGTGGAAGTAAATAGGGTTGTCACTTTCCTCCTAGGCAGCTTTGTATCTTGCATTTTTGGAAAATCTCTTACTTTAAACTCAAGAGATAAGAGGATGATGGTAGCCTATTCTATGACTTAAATGTCATGCCTGCTAGTTTACTGTATCTTGCAACGGACTCAAAAGATGAATGAAAGAAAGCTATCTTCTTTTCTATTATAGATGGCTTGTTCCCCCCCCCTCAATCTAGAGGTTTTTTCAATTCTAAAAAGAGGGTCTCAGAGTCTATTGAAGCTAAATTATTCCTCTTTTATTTTACTTTATTTTCCTCCATTGTTTTCCCATAACAGATTTTAAACTAAGTTCTTTGGGGGCAGAGTTTCATTAAGAAAGAAGTTAAGATAGGCAGTACTAGAGTGACAAGTATCCTTCTGTAGGAAGTTAGCACCCACCCCTCTCCTAGAAGAATGAAATATTCTAGGAAATAATAAAAAGGCAGAATATTATACCTCCCTGGATGAGAAAAGGAGATACATGCTCTTGGAAAGCAGCCCCCACCTTTGTTAACAGCCCCAGAAAGACTGGGCCATCCTATCTACAGGACAAAAGACTGGGCCAGTTTATCTACAACACAAAAATTCTATTCTATTCTACAACACAAAAGATCTTCACCCTCAGGACATAATAGGATTAGCCCTCTACCCATCCCACCACATGGCACCTGGGAAGATTACATCACCCAGCAAGATTCAACCAAGCCTGGGACTCAAGACAACCTACAAAGTTAGCCCTGCATGGCCCCATGGGAGTCTGACAACCAATCAGAGTACATTTCTTACACAGGAACAGGAAGCTCCAAGGCGGGGTCCAAGAGAGGGTATAAATCTCTCTCTCTCTCTCTCACCCATGTGCCCCATTGCTCAGGACCTCAAACCATGTGGTCCTGTCCACCATTAAACCATCTTCCCAAGCAGTTCAGGTGTCTTTCTTCCCACTTTGAATTGAACCCAGATGGACATTTCTTCCAACACTTCCCTCATCTCAGATTCTATTATTACCCAATCCCCTAGAATGCAGGCTGACTGAATGATAAATTGCACACTTTTGTAAATGGTTAATAGTCAATTGTTAATAGTTAATAGTTCAATTTCACAGTTGACTTCTTTTAAAAACACTTATCTAAGAGCCATGTGTCTCCAGTAACTTGTTGCTGTTTTATCAGTCCTTAGAAGTTCACCCTTTGTCTTCTCTGTTCACATAGTCCTTTGTTTTTTGTTTTGTTTTTATAAAGGAATTGTTTTAAAATGGTAAATAACTGATGTATGATTTCCAGCTTCAATCACCCTGGAAAGGCAACAAGGCAAAAAAAGAAACTATGGAAAAATCTGAGTTTACTTTTTAAAATAAAATTTCTGCTTTATTTCAGATATCTATGCTTTTCTATAGGGCAAACTGCAGCAATTACAAAAAATCTTTTTTGTGTGTGCCTTCAAGTCAGTTTGATTCCTGATGACTGCTGGATTGGTCCTTGCAATTTTCTTGGCAACATTTTCAAAACTGATTTGCTTTTGCCTCCTTCCTGGGGCTGAGAGAGAGTGACTGGTCCAAAGTTACCCAGCTAACTTGTGTCTAAGGCAGAACTAGAATTACTAGAGTCCTGTAATTTCTTGCTTGGTGCACCACACTGGCGCTCATACAAAATCTAAAAAATTAACAAAGCTGGAAAATGATGCAAGAAGAACTACTGGAATTAATAAGTTTTTTAAAAAAAGAAAAATAATTGTATAGTTTTCTTAGATCAACTGCTCTTTTACAATTTGCAATAAACACTTGATTAACTAATGCATTCCATTTCTTTGAATTTCTCTTTTCCTTCAAAGGGTTTCATGGTTTTGGTAGAAATAATTGCATTCTCCCAACATAGATACTTTTTAAAAAACCATTAATTTAATTCCTCTATTTGCTCTTGTTATTGTTTTCTGGAATGCTTCCATGCATGTTACTAGGGATTGATTTACAGCAATGCTTAAAAGTTTGAATCTTTTTTAATTTTCAATATTTCTACATAAAAGTGACCTAAAATGTTATTTGTTTTCAACACAAGCCCTAAAATTAGATAAAGAGAACTCAGTGAAAGAGAACTCACCTTAGATAGCAATAACTGCAACTAAAAGTTTTCAATAATTACTGATCAGTCCTACACATTAGCTTGGAGGAAGTTTAGTCCATTATTTTTTTTATAGAATAGCTTCAACTAAGGGAGGTTGGTGAACTTCCTTAAATGAATTACTCATGTAATAAGTACTTTTCTATTTCTTCTATTTCTATTAAAATACCTCAATTTAAACTAAGTAAACTATCTGAGTGACTTTGGGTCAATCACTCTCTCCCAGCCCTAAGAAAAAAGGCAATGACAATCCATTTCCAAAAATATTTGCCAGGCAATTGCCAGAAGTCAAAACTGTCTCACAGGTGTATACCGACACACACATCAAAACTAAAGTTATGGAGGTGGAGGCATTACTTTTAATTCAGTCTTTATATTTATGGGTAAATATGAGGAATATTCATAGTGATCTTAGAGATCTGTTGGTTGGGGACATGAATATATACCATATATGATTATATAAATGAATTGCAATGTTAAATAGATTATATGATATAATGAGCATTTGAAAATTAATATGTTAAAATTTATAATAGTTGTGTTTGGTAAGAAAAAATGGAGTGAATTCTTGCAAATTACACATCAATGGTAAAAGCTAGAGCAAATAGTTCTATTTGTAGAGTGTAGCTTGGTAAAAAATATGCTAAAGTTAGGGAAAGTAATGGAGAAACTATCAGATGCAAACGCTGATAGAAAGGTAGTGAGTAATATGTAATCTGTTGCAAGGAGCTGAATACTTGTCAAAAGAAGGAAAACGGCTATGTACAAGTACATGAATATACTTTCCTAAATCTAAGCTTAAATGGACTCACTGAATTATCACAATCAAAGCACCCTCATTAATGGTTCCAATTCAGCTTGGAAGCAAGGTCTGCCTTATTCTGGGCCCCAGTGCTATTCAACAATGAGTTGGATCAAGGGAATACTTAACAAGATTGCAAATTACGCCTAGCTAAGAGAAGTAATAGTAATAGTTTAGAGCAGGGGTGTCAAACTCACGTCATCATGACGGTGTCATGTGATGTATCGGGATTTTCCCCCCTTTGCTAAACCGGGCATGGGCATGGGCATGGGCATGGCCAGTGCGTGATGCATCCGGCCCACGGGCCAGGAGTTTGACAGCCCTGGTTTAGAGAAAAGAGAGTAAATTCAAAAAGATCTATACAGGCTGGAGCACTGAGGTGAAAAGAATAGAAGGGAACTTAAAAGAGAGAAATTAAAAGTTCTCCATCTAGGTAGACAAAAGGCACAGGTAAAGAAAGGGGTAGATTTGGCTTGGCAGTAGTACATGTGAAAAAGAGCTGGGTGATCTTGTCAGGCACATTAAACATGAGCCAGCAGCTACTAAAAAAACAAATGCTATCTCCGGATACATTAACAGGAGAACTGAGTTTAGATCACAGAAAGTTATTATTCTACTTGACTCTGCCCTGTTCAGAAAACATTTGGAATACTGTGTCCAATTTGGGGAAGCACAATTCAAAAAAATGTTAGACTGCAGCAAGTTCAGATAAGGATTACAAGGAAGACTATGAGGAATAGTTCAAGGAACCGTGTAATTTGGTCTGCAGAAGAGAGTTAAAGGAGATACAATAACATTCTTCAAATATCAGATGGATTCTTACATAGAAGAGAAACTAGAGTTACTTTCTAGTCCTAGATTAGAACCAATGGTTAAAACTACATGGAAATATATTCAAGCTAGGTATCAGGAGGAAATTTTTGATGGTACAAGCTGTCAGCCAAAGGAACAAACTGCCATATGAAACAGTGAATTCTCTTCACTGGAGATCTTCAACTTGAAGCTGGGTGCTTTAAGAATCCTGCACTAAGCATGAAGATGGAGTAGATGACCTCTAATCAGTGGTGGGATTCAAATAATTTAACAACTGGTCCTCTGCCCTAATGACTGGCTGGGTGGGCGTGGCCGGGTGGTCATGTGGCTGGGTGGGCGTGGCCAACTCGATGTCACTCATTACACCCAGCCCCGCCTCCCGACCACTCGCCTCAACGGCCTCAACAAGGTACAATTTCCCTCTCTATTTATTTACTAATACTGAACATCCAAAATGGCCCCAAAAACGCCCCCAAAACGGCCCCAAAACAGCTAAAATTGGCCCAAAAATGGCCCGAAAAATGGGCAGGGGTGGGGCCAGCCAGTGGTGGGATTAGCTGGTTCACCGAACTGGGAAGAATTTTAACAACTGGTTCGCCTGAACTGGTCCGAACCGGCTGAATCCCACCTCTACCTCTAATATCTCTTTCAATTATATTATTCTACAATTGAATACAAAAAAATATGTTGAGGTAGGTTGATGAAGATGGGTCGGTTGAGAATGAATGAGGATTGAATGCCAATAGAAATATATGAAGGAGGGTCTGAGAAAGGTGTGGAGGAATGGTTGAATGAAAGATGAGTTCATCAAAAAGAGAGGTGAGAATATGTGGGCATGTTACAAGCAAAGATGGCTTTCAAAGACATAAAACCATGAAAAAGTATAATAAATGGATGTAAACTAGATATGTCATTTTGTTGATGCCTTATTTATTACTATTTAAGAGTATTACTATTTATAAATAAGTTTTTAAAATTATTATCAGTTTATTTTTAGAGACTTTATTAAATTTATAATGCTGTGCATCTCAAATACATGACTCTGGACAGCTAACAAGGATTAAAACATTATAAAAACATTATAAACAAACAAATGACATATGCAGCAGCCAAGACAAAAGATTACCAACACAAGAATTAAAACAACTATGATATGGGCTTAGCCACACATCTGGTGTCCCAAGTTTAGTAACAAAGCCAGGTCGTCAAGGCCTTGAAAAAGACTACCAAAGCCAGGGCTCTCCACCACAATGATGTTGCAGAGGGCATGTGCACAACACAGAAGACTGTCCCCCTGGCTTCTGTCTGATGGTGCTCCCTAATGGACAGGAACCAGAGCATGCCTCTCCTGTCAGATCCTGACCAAACAATAATCAGGGAGAGATGGTCCTACAGGTAATCTGACCACAATACAGATTGTCTGTTTTCTGGTTGGCAACTAACCAGTGATCAAATATTGAAATAATCATTTGGTTCATTAAATGGCAATTCTTAGCAACCAAATCCAAATCCCCATTTAAGTTGCATGTAATTTTAATAGCATCTTCCCCTGTATCTCCCACTGAAGTCTTATCTTTGGAGGAAGAGAAATCATTGACTACCCAGCCAAGTAAGGAACCAAGTTATTAGCAGAGGTTGCAAAGGAAGAAAGTAAAAAAGACTTACCTAAGGTATATTTGCACTGAGGCTAAGTTTAGTTTTAGTTGTCCGGAAGTCTGTGTAGCCTTGGCTTGTTTGGAATTTTCTCCCTGCAAAATCTCAGAATTGTTCTTCCCTTTGGGCTTTCCCTTTGAATTTCTTTTTTGCTTCTGCTTTTTAATTACTATTGTATTGTACTATCAGTAGTTCAAGGCTCTTGGATTCCAGTTTTTTTTAAATATCAGCAAAACGTAACACACTAGATTAGTAATGCTGTACTAAATACTAAAGATACTAATTAATTTTAAATAACTAAATGCACTATTTAAAACTAAATAAAAGTTAAGAGCGCACTAAAATGTTGTGGTGATATTGCTTCTCTCCCTTTACCCTTAATATTACTCCTTTTCTGCACATTGCTTATCCCAAAAGAATAGTATGATTGTTCCTTATATGAGAGAGTTGGAAGAATTTACATTCTCCTGGAGTAATTATAAACATGTCGTGCTATTTATTAGAAACTGTAAAAAACGCTGTACAGGTTTTAATAGAGGAATTTATTTCCTGGTAGAAACTATTTTGAGTTATCTGTTAACAAGACAAAACATTTGTGACTGTTTAAATAAGCTCTGAGTTACCTCACTGTATGCTTTGATTTAGGATACATGATGCAAATCATTCTAGGATAACAGAAACACATTACAGTATTTATCACAGAAGCAGAAAAACACTTCTGCTCAGAACCTATTCTAAACCCATTTTAAAGTATTATCTCTACAGCCAAGTGTCTTTGCAGGGGCAGAATAAAAAAAAATTAAAATGGCAATCGTGGCCATACAATTCACATAAAGGGACAGAGGGGGGAGGGGTTTGGCTTTGATCATGTAGCCATTGCTGTCATCTTAACGGTTTTGTCCACCAGAGACACTGTTTAAAGCCCTATCTAGATGGTGTCAAATTCTTTAAGGGTCCATCTCTTTCAACATAACTGTGTCCTGTGAGGTTATCAAGGAAGTGCTATTTAGTGAACTTGCCCCACCTCCAAAGAAATGAGGGGGCTTGGACTTGAGGGAAGGTTTTTTCTGCAAAGCTCCAGTACTTTGGAACATCATGACCCCTGAATTAGGCTTGGTCCTTGGTTGTCATTCTTCCCCAAGACCAGGGGTCGGCAACCCGCGGCTCCGGAGCCACATGCGGCTCTTTGGACCCCCTGCTGTGGCTCCCTGTCCCATCACTGGCTGCCCTCGCCCTCCCCTCCCTCACCTGGCCTGAGAAGGTAAGGGCGACGGCGTGAATGGAGAAGCGGGCATGGCTGATTCTCCGGCGCTGGTTGAGGAACATAGCCACCGCTGGCCGAGGCTTCCCTTCTCCCTCCTCCCTCCTCCCCCTCTCGTGACTCCCTGGCTGGCTGTGGCAGGGGCAGAAGTGTGCGCATGCGCGGGGAGACCCTCAAGCGAGTGCCAAGCGCAGCAAAGGCGAGCTCAGAGGGCGGGCGGTGGGGGGCTGCTCGCTTAAGG